>VZTO01017016.1:63674-127249 GCA_013400615.1 Syrrhaptes paradoxus | reverse complement strand
GTGTTTGTTTTTTTTTTTCTTTCTGTTAGGAACTAAGATGAATTCACGGCTTTAGAAGTAACCTTTAGCTATCAGAATCACCCAAAATCTTGTGCTTTTATATTTAGTTTGCTCTTCCCTTCTAATGCTATGCTCACTGCCCACATTCATTGCTAATTCTGAAGTATTTCTGGAGTTTATAGATTGAAATCTTTGAGGTTTCAAACTTCATTTCACTTACACATTTCTGTATTTTGCTCTATGATCTTTTCTAGAAAAGCCACATATGTTATACATATACCTTTTAAAACTATCTGAGTGTCAATATTCATGAGTTCCTTATTTTAGCTGCTGTCCAGCTGATTAGCTTATAGGGCTGAGGAATGAAGAGCAGACTTTGGGGAAGGGGAAAACTGAGTTTAAAAACTATAAAAATATCAATTTTTACTTTCAGTTCTATTAGGAAACTGCTCTTCAGAAATCCAAGTGTGAGGCAAATCTGCTTGTGTTAATTTGCTCTGCTTTCCTAAGAATTTACTTTCCTAGTTTATAAATTGCTCTTTATGCTGGCTTCCCTCTGCTAGGAACACCTTTTTTCTGCAGAACGCAAGTACAGAAGGTTGTATCTTTGTGGCTGACTCTTCCTGTTGCCAAAGCTTCGCCTACCTTACAAAAACCCTTCTTCTACAGTTTTTTTCTTCAAAAAGTCTTTCTTTTATGGATACCTTTTGTGGTAGTTCCTTCCCTAATACAAAGAAAAGCTAGCTAGGTGAAATAAAGCCCCATTTCCTCTAGAATCTGAACTTTAGTATCATCAATTTTCAGTTTCTTGTTCTTTGAAAAACTCTGATGCCTTCCATACACTGATACAGCTGCCATCAATGTATTAGGGGGTTACCTGAACAAAGGCTGTGCTGATATGACATTAAAACTGTACTTTCCAGAATGATTCAGTCATAATCATAGGATCATAGAGTGGTTTGGATTGGACTTTTAAAGGTCATCTAGTCCAAAATCCCCTGCAGTGAGCAGGGACACTTTCAACTAGATCTGGTTGCTCATAAATAATAGCCTGAATAAACAAAACTTCTTAATCATAATATTTTTATTTGCTTCTTTGTAAAAATTGTGCTGCTTGTTCCTGAAAACATCCCCATGGGATCAACATCTGCCTTAGAGGAATTGCAGGAAGGTGAGTAAAGATCAAAACTGAATCAGTTTCTGGACTTCTGGTTTGCAAAGAAGAGCATCAGAAAGCCCAGTCTCTCAGGTGGTAACTCTTCAGAGTGAGGACTATAAAGCAGCATGCTGCTTGGGCTGAAACAAACAATTTACAGCCCAGTAAGTGAATTATACTCAATGAAGAACTCTGCTGTTGTCTCCAGGGGGAACAGAATTTGTTTCCAAACGGGGATTTATTGCAGCTCCTCCCTTAACACAGGATTCTTTGCCTATTTTTGCCTTCTGGTTACTGGGCTGCTGACAGGAACGAAAACCTCACAGAAAATGCGTATTTGCTGTCATCTAGTGGCAACATTTATGTTATGGCAACTGTGCTTAACTCTGGAGCAATGCCATTTTAGTTTTTTCTTAGGAAAGTCTTTATCTGATTTTCGTTTTATGCTCTTTTCCAGGCAGTAAGGTAGAGGATTTATAAAGAATAAAAAGCTGTCTCCTTTTACTGATGGTTCAGTCTAAAATCATAGTGAGTTGTTTTTTTTTTGTTGCCAAATGCTTTCCTCTTTCTTCTAAAACTAAGAGAATTCTGACTTCATTTTTTCAATGAAGGACTTTTTGCTGACATTGTTGCAAGACTGAATGATGACATCAAAGGTGCCTGAGAAGATAAGCTTTAGCTTTCCACCTCCGCCACCACAGGAAGAGGGATAACTTCAATCATCTTCAAATACAGGAAGAGAGAATTATCTTTTTAGTTCTTTTTTCCCCCTGCAGGTATTCTTTGTGCTAGAGGACAGGCAGTGATGCACAAAATCTTCAGGTATCATTCACATCTGTAAAATACCATGCATGATGTGCTGAGTTACAGCTCCTTTTGCTCGGTTTAGCTCTGTAGATACCGATACAGCTGCATCAATTTATACTCTTTGAAGAACAGTCAAATAAGGCTCCCCTCCTTTGCATCGCTTAAAGGCAGTTATGCTAATGGCTGTTAGGTGGCATATGCTCTGGACAGGACTGCCCAATAATGCAGCTTTCCAACAGGAAACCCATGACTGTTAAATTTGGGATGCATTTTGCCCAAGGTTTTGTCTGCAGGAAAGGATGCATACAGCACCACTGGGAAAGGGTGGGATGGATGAGAAATGAGGCTATGTCATGATATACCCTTGATTAAGAGATAACACTAAGAAAAAGTGATGTGAGGTCCACAAAGACCTACTTCCAAGTTTATGTGAACCTCTTTTTAACTATCTGTGTTATAGCAACGTGAATTTTAAAGGAGAATGTTAAATTGCCATATGTTTTCAAGTATGATGTTTTCAAGTATGCTTCCAGCCCTTTCCACTTGAATGTGATCTTAGGACTGGCTGAAGGACAAGCTTGTAAACTTTGGAACAAGATTGCCCCAGAATAATTATTTTGTGTTAAGGCAGGAATAGCTTCAATACAGGAGAAAAGCTAAAGGTCCAGAAACCCCAGGAAACTGCCACTTTGGTAGGGTGTTTGCTGCTAATCATGTGGCTGTGGGGGTGGCTGGAAGGGAATTGGCATCATTGACAGAATCTGATTCAAAGTAAAATCTGACAGACAAAGGCTAGCAAGAGCAAGTCAAACCAGCACCCTCAGTAGAAGTGATAGGTAGGAATAGCCCTCCATTTCTGTGCAAGGGGAGCCTCCTGAGAAAAAAGAACTTGTCATTCTAGAGCAAAGAAATAAAGCAGCATGTTACTTCTGTAAAACCAATAGGGTCTAAATAAGACAAACTTGTTCAAGCCAGATCCACAACAGATTAATTTCTGCAACAGCAGGCTCCCAAGACCTCAACCCAGACATGGACTGCAGGTATAAATAAAAATACATTAGCTCAGTGTCTCTGGCAATCTTAAGGAAATGCCCTACTCAACAGATGCAGTTGATACTTTATTTTATTTATTTCTATTGCAACTGCCAAGTATATCTACACTCTTTTTCCAGAGTGGATGAGACGTCTGTTCCACTTACACTTTCACAGAGTCTAAATAAGAAAATCTGATGTTAGCCTGAATTTATCTGAGGCCAGACGAAAAGTCAAGCAAGACCAGAAGCAGAAAAACCAAAACTGAAAGGCTAGTTTGTCTGACTACGTGTGCCCAAAGACATACATCCAAACGGAAATCCCTGATTAAGCACCCTTCCTGGCTTGCAGGTTGTGAGAACTGAGAGTGAACTTCTCAGAGACAAGCCAGAGGATATGGTAGGTTATGGAAGGGAAAAATAAGTCAGACTTTTCCTGTGGACAGACCCTCAAAGAGCAGACTTTAAGATGGAGCAGACATGCCCACGGAAGGAGGCGCTGCTCGACCGCTTTCCGTATTGCTGGAGCCACCTGCGGTTCTCGGCAGGTCAGAACTCAAATGCCTTGAGGCATCTTGAAATTACACCTGTGACTCATTTTGTCCGATTTTTTCCTGGATCTTAAAGTCGACGGTTCCTTCTGGACCATTTTTATAATTTTAAAGTACTGCCTTTATGTCTATCTAGCCTCAATGGTGGCCAAAGGAACAACTAGAGCCACTCGAATATGGAGAGGTTGTTTAGCAGACACAGTATGCTGCTGTGAAGATTTTTTTCTTCTTTTCATCAGCTATACTCAGAAGATAAGTTTCCTATCAAAATCAATTTGTCAGCTAGAATTTAGAGTATCTATGCTGAAAAATCACTTGCTCCTTGACATGAGAGAGAGATGAACTCTTAAAAAGAGAAAAATCCCAAGTGCTTTGTCCAGTAGTATCCCCCCAAATGCCAGGGCCATAAACAGCAGCCAGAGAAGAGTGAAATTAACAATGAATTTTTCAGTGGGTGAAAACCAAAGGAAAACTGTAAGCAACTATACAAAACAATCAAAATAATACTATTGGCACTTATTAAGGACTCACTGGAATTCTCCCTGGGACCCTTTCTTAAAACAGACCGTTTTCATTTCTAGATCTTAACATGCTTTCTGAAAGGCCAGTGAACTTGGTTGGTGAAGTGAGGGGCTTAAACATATTGTGATTTCCCCAAAAACTCAGAAAGAAAACCAGTATTAAAATACTTTATTTTTTTTCCACATTCCAATGAACTGCTTTTGCACACTGCTTTCTTCTTCCATTATTGTTGTATTCCTGAGTAGTTTTAGTCTTGACTCCTTGTCAGAGATACTGCCAGTATTAAAATACTTTACGATGAACGGCTTTTCCTACTTTGATATACTGTTGTAGAAGCCAGTATATATGAGACAACAAATCTCAGTACCCAACAATCATTATGTTGAGTGTGTATCTTCCTTCAGATGTGTTTATTATTAGAAGGGGTGTTGGGGAAACACTTCCTGCTCTGCATTTTTTAACTTTGTGTATGCTTTGAGTTAATGTTAAAAATCCAGTTTTTAAATGGATGGACAGTAGATCTGTAGCATAAATTCAGTCTCTGCTTCATTGGTCTCTGTACCAATCTGTCAGTACACCAAGAAAAACACAATTTTCTCTTTTACCTTTACTACCTAGCATCCCTGGGGCTGGTAGGTAGATAGCCAGGATCTATTTCAGAATGTGTGTTTCACTTCCGTATTATCACTGTCCAGCTCCCAGATCAAACCTTTGTGCCTCAGCTGAAATGTTCATTTCACCACTAAAGAGGATAAACATACATAGGGAACATGCTAGCTTGTAAGGAGTGGACTTTAGACCATGAAGTAATTTGTCTGCCAGGATTCTGCAGTGCACAAGTGGGAGATTGTGTGGAAGAGGCCATTCAGCTGGCAGTATCTAGAATGTGTATTTTGTCATAGTTACAGAACATGATGTCATCTGAGCCTTACAGCCTGGAGGGTCCAGTGTTGTGTCACTCTCATTGGATGCAGTGGTAGCACCTACTTCTCACACCTCTGAAAATCAGACCTGAAATCTGCAGGTCTGCTGCAGTAGGACTGGTTTGTAGGTCATGCAGGTCTTTGCACATCATGTGCTAGAACGCCAATCATATGGATAAGGTTTCCACTCTTAACTCATTACATAATCGGTAAATAGTCATAAATGGAAGGGTAAGGCTTCCACACTGTGCACAGAGTAAGCTCCTGCTAAATCAGGCCTTGACGACACGGTGCTTACTTGGCAGTACAAACAGCTTCTTAAACAGAATATATCTATCTCCATCACACAGTCAAGCAAGACTGTGGTGACTGCACACTTATTTTAAAACATAGTAAGATTAATTGAATTGCTTATTTGCAGTTATAAAAAGAGTATGAATTTCTTGACAGTGGGCAAAACTAAGGGTGTGAAGCATCCTTCCGTATTCAGCGCTTATGCATAGAGCTTGGACGCGGTGAATCTGTCACTTCCCCAGTAGGAATTTAATTAGTTAATTACAAAATGTCAATCTTTGAGAATGTTGGTATTTTAGATAGCTTAAATATATTTCCAGATTTTGTGAAGAACTCATTTGGGATCCATGTCAGACATCCTTGGGTTTTTTTTGGATTGCATCTTTGCTACATTCATTAATCTGGGCATTAACTGCATTGAAGTATATTTATGCAGTAGCAGAAGGGAATCGTACTGCGGAGTATCGTCTTCCCCTCCCACGAGAGAGGAGACCACTAGACTGTGTAGCTCTTTCCTGTCCCTAGACTTTCCCCAACCCCATCACAGCTCTTTCAGCCCTTGAGTCATTTTACTTCCCAATCTGTACTTAATTAAATGACAGCAACAAACATTGTGTGTGCTGACAGTACACCATTCTATCTTGAACTTTCTGGTACCAATTTATTTTTAATTCCTAAACAGAAAAAAAATAATCTCACATCTGTATATAAACCACAAGATGAACTCAAGTGAAAAATAAAGAGCTTCTTCCCCGAAGATGCCCTCTGCAGATGTCCTAACTCCTAGTAATGGCTAGTGTATGCCCAAAGAATTGTACAAATTTTGCAGCTTATTTGAATGATTAAATCTAGCAGCTGTTGAACAAGAGTTACTAAACAATATCGGGAAAAACTTGAATCATATATTACTTACAGCCTTGTATCAATGGGGCATTTATTCTGCCCCTTGTTCTCCCCTGTGCCAATCCAGACAGGCTGCCTAAGGTGAAGCTGTAATACGTGCAGAAGCATATCCCCTCTGTCCTGGGTTTCACACATCCAGCAGAAGTCGCTGGACAGCAGTGCTTGTTTTCATCTACGCAGCCATTCAGCAAACCTAGCATGTGGAGTAAGACTTTAACACATCTGGTTTTATTTCCCTTAATCTAGAAGGAGGGGGTAACAGACAACGGATCTAAGAAAGCTGTGTAAGTGGACTGCTTGGTGCTCCCTCTAGAGAGGTGACTTCGAGGAGAAGCATTGTGCACTCCCGTGCAGGACAGGAGAGAGGGCTTACTGTGACTCCCAGGAATTAAATTTTGTTTCCTCTCCCGTGCTGGTGAGTAACATTCCAAGCTGCTGTTAAGGCGACAGGAGGATTAAAGTGTCAGCCGATTCCCCTGCTCGTTCCAGCCCCGGCAGCAGAAGCCAGACCAGCAGTGGAGCTGCGCAACTACCTGTGGCAGGACTAGAACAGGGACAGGGACAGGGACAGGGACAGGGACAGGGACACGACAGTTGCGTGGGCCCGTGTTCAGAGTCTGCTTCTTACCCACACTGGCAAGGTCCATCATGTGGGGGATCTCTTGTTCATACCTCTGCGTAACACCTCACGGTCTAGCATTCAATGTGTTTGCCTGAGTATTTCTATGGAATTACTGAAAACAAGCATGATGGGACTGCTCTGTCAGAACACCGGAAAATGAAGAATTGCTAGTCATACTAAGATATCCAATGCACTAATTTGAGCAGGCATATTGTCAGAGTTTTAAAACGGATGTTAATCTTTATTTTCTCTGCTATGCACAAAACTATTCGAATAAACTTTCTGCAGCTGAGTCTTTGAGCATTTTGGGGGATGCTCTTTTAACAATAAAAGTTGCTTTCTCTGTTAGGTTAATGACTGGTGATCTTCCTTCCTCCCTTCCTCAGTCCTTTCCTTCCTTCCCTGTTTCTCCTGATTTGATGGATAGCAACAGGCAATTTTGTAAGTCAGACCCGATTTACACAACATCACGAGTTGCTGACATAGCAGTAAATGAGTTGTCAGTTATGAGAACTATGTTTTCAAGGAATTTTTCCTGTTTGGGCTTTGTAAATCAATTTGCATATAAGTTTGTGTGGAAATGTTCCTTAGGACAATTGCCCTGTTTCACAGTAATCAGAGACCTACAGCTGCAGTGAAATATAGCCTTTTCTGGTGATTAAGTATAATTTCCAGAAAAGAACCTCACTGAGCTGTGGTGTCCACCAGATCATAAATACTACTTCTCAATAAAACTCTGCTACAAGGGAACTAATTTTCCTGTAAGAGCATAAAATTCATTTTGTCTGCATTTCCTAAACAGTTTATAGCAAGACTTAGATAGAAAAACTTTAATTTGTGAACTGAAAGAAAAGACAGATCAAGTCAGTAAAAATATTTTTTTAAATTGAATTTTATTTTCTCTTTTAATTTTTTTAACTCCTAAGTAATTTACATTTTGAAACATGGCAAGTCAAAGGAAACAAAGCATTAACGAGTAGGAAATGCCCCAATTGGAAGCACTGGGTTTTGCTTTTTTTAGCAAAACAATATATTAATGGAAATTAGCCATTTTCTTTGAGTGGTCTTGATAAGTCAGAATCCGATTTTTAGAATTTTTTTTGCAAAATGCTTTTTTCAATAGCTCAGGTTAACAATCTTCATCTTGTAAGAACACTACTGTATGCCATTCTTCAAATGATAGCGGCACTATAAGAGTAGTTGGAAAATCCCATTCAGTGGCAGAATAAGAATTTGAACTGCAAAATATGACACCATGGGGAATGGCTGAAGTAATTTTGAGTATCCACATTTCTATCACAAAGACATAGTAAAAATATTGGAAAAATATGTTTCTGTCTGAAACTTGGGTATTACACTAGCGCCGAATTATGTTCTTAGTAGTGCGATCGAAGGAGCAAAACTTCCCTTGTTAATAGTGCCAGTACCGTTCTGCTGCAACATTTGCAAGCCGATACAAAAGATTTTACTTTACAGAAAGTAAGCTTCAGGTCCACAGCAATTTATTGTATATCAGCATCAAATCAGACCTGGGGTAGGCTTCAGTAATCTAAGAATAGATATAACTTACAAAGATCCATTACTAGTTTCCGCCACCTTGCAGAGGGGACATTTCTGGTCACCAGGTCAACTGAATTAGAAGTAATTGTGTGGCTACAGAAGGCTGTGGGACACATTTCTTTCCTTTGAGTCAACACAGACAACATCTCAATGCCCAGCTCAGTGCATAAAAAAGTTGGACCTAAAGGGACAAAGAAAGGCACCAGTACACTGCCAGTAAAAAATGCTGAGGAAACACAAAAAATACAGCTCATAAAGTAGTTAACATTGAAAGTCAATTGCACAAGACAAAGGAGTTATGGCAAACATCTTAAAGCTCAGGAATTAAAAAGCTTTAAGAATCAAAGCAAGGGTTGAAAATGTTCCTGAACTGGATAGCATCTGTCAAACCCAGCTTACAAAATTGCCGGTGAGAAAGCTAATTGTTTTACTTGGAAATGGAACAAATGTAACACATATCCTATCACTCCATTAAGTTGTTTTTTATTTTAGCAACCTTTTAAAAACGAACTCACAACACACCATAGTAATAGTAATACTAAGAATATATTTAGCTGTTGTTTTCCAAGAAGGCATTCCAGGCTTTTAATATCACCCCGTATTGATGATTATTCCTTGGTTAGAGACACACAGCAGTAATCACAGAATCACAGAATGGTTTGGGTTGGAAGGAACCTTAAAAATCATCAAGTTCCAACCCCCCTGCCATGGGCAGGGACACCCTCCACTAGCCCAGGTTGCTCAAAGCCTCATCCAGCCTGGCCTTGAATACCTCCAGGGATGGGGCATCCACAGCTTCTCTGGGCAACCTGTTCCAGTGCCTCACCACCCTCATAGTGAAAAATTTTTTCCTAATGTCTAGTCTGAATTTACCCTCTTTTAGCTCATACCCGTTACCCCTTGTTCTCTCACTACACTCCCTGATGCAGAGTGCCTCCCCATCTCTCCTGTAGCCCCCTTCAGGTACTGGAAGGCTGCTATTAAGTCTCCTCGGAGCCTTCTCTTCTCCAGGCTGAACAACCCCAACTCTTTCAGCCTGTCCTCATAGGGGAGGTGCTCCAGCCCTCTGATTAATTTTGTGGCTCTCCTCTGGACTCTCTCCAACAGGTCCATGTCTTTTTTATGTTGGGGGCCCCACATCTGAACACAGTACTCCAGGTGGGGTCTCACGAGAGCAGAGTAGAGGGGGAGAATCACCTCCCTTGACCTGCTGCTAATGCTTCTCTTGATGCAGCCCAGCACACGGTTGGCTTTCTGCACAGCAAGCGCACACTGCCGGCTCATGTTGAGCTTCTCATCCACCAGTACCCCCAAGTCCTTCTCCTCAGAGCTGCTCTCTATCCATTCTCTGACCAGCCTGTATTTGTGCTTGGGATTGCCTCAACCCACGTGCAGGACCTCACACTTGGCCTTCTTAAATTTTATGAGGTTTGCATGGGCCCATCTCTCAAGCCTGTCCAGGTCTCTCTGGATGGCATCCCTTCCCTCCAGCACGTTGACTGCAATACACAGCTTGGTGTCGGGCAGCAAACTTGCTAAGGGCACACTCAGTCCCACTGTCCATGTCTCCAACAAAGATGTTAAACAACACTGGCCCCAGTACCGACCCCTGTGGAACACCACTTGTCACCGGTCTCCACTTGGACATTGAGCCATTGACCACAACTCTTTGAGAGCGGCCATCCAGCCAATTCCTTATCCAGTGGGTGGTCTTTCTGTTGAATCCATTTCTCTCCAACTTAGAGACAAGGATGTCATACATGTGGGACAGTGTCAAAGGCATATCACTTCATGCACTGCCATATTGACCATTCACAGAGACCTCCACTTTTCAGTGAAATCTGCTGAGAGCAGAACTGCTTGTGGGAGTTGCATTGCTATAAAAGACAATCTGAAGCACATCCCCATGTATAAATGTATCAACATAATGCTAACCCAGGTATTTGAAAAATTTAAGCATTTATTAAAGTAAAAAATTGGGTGGTTTTTTCCAGCTTTTGTACCAGGCTCTCTTTATCAACTTTTTCATGCTTTGCACTGCTACAATGAAGGATGGTATTTATTTTTTTTTTTTTGACAAAACCTGAGCTTTTCATCAAACAGCACAACTTTGGGAACTTGAGTTTTGCTAAGTATTACAGGAATCACAGTAAAGAGTGGTCACATGAACTTTTGCTTAGCATTATCTCACGCAGAGCCTGAATTTGATCTAAAATTTTACAGTGCTCTTTACAAACCATTACACTCCTGGTAGAACCATTGTCAAGGTGATGTGTAAAAGGATTGCAAAACACACTTCTTTGTTCTTCAGCATTGTTTATATCAATAATATGGGTGAAGACAAACACTTCTGGAAAATTGTCACTGACTGTCCTTAAATGTATGTTCTGGGAATATCACTGTTTGCAGAGTTTTTAAAATTGATTCAAACTGATATATCTTCTTCCAAATGCTGAACACATTTCCTCTAACTATATGAAAAAATACAGTCAATACTCTATTTCAAATATTATTACTTTCCTTTTACTTTGGTCATGTATTTTCCTTTATTTGGCATTTGAAAATTATCATCTGTTATTTCTAATGCTTTCGGCCTTTGTTGCTGTTTCCTTGTTGGATACTTGCGGAGGTAGATACCAGCTGTCTGACTCCATTTCAGCTTTCACTAATGCAGACTGTATGTTGTGGCTTCCTTACTGGCAGTGCCCCAGATTATTTAAAAGGTGCAACAACCTCAGCTATAGCTGTGTCTTGTTTACCTCAGGGATGTGAGAACTGTCATTTCCATACTGCAGAATTTTTTCTTTTGCTATTCAAAACACATCCTGCGTCAGAACAGAAAGTCACAAACATGACTACTGACTAGGGGGTTGTCTTGTTGAACCGTGACACTCCGCTGTGCTTCTGAGCAGTTTATGAGCAGACTCCGTCGTACAGACCTGAAGAATCCCTTACAAAATTATTTTTGTCTGCTCAGATGCAGGTCTACACACCAGGGATTTCATAAGCACAAGAATGACATCTAGGTTACATGACTATTTTTTCCAACTCTCCAGCCAAGGCAGTTGCCCCAGCAAAACCTTGTTGTGTGGGCCCAGTGTGAAACAAGCATTTGGTTGGAACATTTCAGCTGATGTTTGACAGTCACAGGCACCTGTAAACACAGCCTTTATACTGGGAAATGTCAGGCATCTTTGCAATTGCCAGTGCCACCACCTCTGCAGAATGAACTTAAGAAGACTGAACACATATGTCAATGAACTCAGCCTCACCACATCCATAGGAAATACCTTACAGTATTTCAAAGGGAAAGACACCTTCAGAGGGTTGCTTGGCCTCATGGGGAGTAACCCTCGACAGAAATAATCATGATCAGTCATCCTACCATCAGGCCAGACCCCTCCTGTAGTATTCGGCTCCTGCTGTGAAAAAAACCCAAAGCCTAAACCCCTCTGTAAACTTGCTTCCTCCACAAAAAAAAACTTGCTTTCGAGCACTATAGTAAAAAAACCAAATCGATTCCCCTCGCTTAAGTTTAGTAGTCAAAGAACGTGTTCATTCTTTCATCACCTGCTCTTCTGTTTCCTCGCCCGCAAAACGGGACAGTGCCACCCGCCGGTCCCACCACAGCCTGGGGACTGTCCCTCAGCCCCCCGCGGGTGCTGCCCCTGCCTCCAGCGGGGAGGCGCCGCCGCAGGGCAGAGACCGACACCCGGCGGTACGCGACCCCGAGGCACGGCGGCGGCCCTTCTGCCGGCCGGGAGGCAGCCGGGGGTCGGCGGGGACGGCTCCAGCGCTGACAGGGCGTGATCCCCCCGAGCAAGTGTGCCGCGCTGCCTCGCCTTCTCCCCCTGCCTCTGGTTACAGCCCTGGCAGGAGACCGCGGTTCTCGGCTTCGCTTTCCAGGGTTATTTTTGGCCGTGGCCCGCCGCGCGCTGACGGCCACTGACTGGCAAGCCCCGGGCGTCCTTGCGGGCGGGCGGGCGGGCGGCCGGGGCCGGGAAGGGGGGCCCGCCGGGCGGGGGAAGGAGAGAGCCCGCCTCCGGGCCCCGCGGGGGCCGGCCGTGAGGGAGGGGAACGCCTGTCCGCTCGGCGCCGCCGGACAGGCAGCCTGCGAGAGGGGCTGCCGCTCCCCAGCGGACCGGGCGGCAGCGGGACGCCGCCATGGAGCGGACCCCCATCCCGGTGCTGACGGTGCAGACGGCGCCATACGAGGACCAGCGGCCGACGGGAGGCGGGGGGCTGCGGCGGCCCACGGGGCTCTTCGAGAGCCAGCGCAACTACCTGCCCAACTTCGTGCAGAGCCTCCTCTCCTCCGTCGACCTCCGCGACCGCCAGGGCTGCACCATGGTGGTGGGCAGCGACGGCAGGTACTTCAGCAAGACGGCCATCGAGATCGTCGTCCAGATGGCCGCGGCCAACGGGGTAAGCGGCGCCCCCCCACGCCTCCCGCCGGCCCCTCGGGGCGGCCTTCCCGCCCCCGGCCCCCTTCGCCCCTCGCAGCGGGGTCCGCGCCCCGCCCGCGCCTGCTCCTCCCGGCGGCGGGGAAGCGCGGAGCCGTCTCGTCGGGGCGGGGAAGAGCGCCCGAGGGTCGTACCGCGGCTGGATGCACGAATGAAACGGGACGAGCTGCGCGCCCGGCGGTGTGTCAGCCGTCTGCTCGGCCCCTGAGCCCGAGTCCGCCCGGTGCCGGCTCGCGGGGCCCGGAGGCTGTGCCGCCCTGGGGTCGGGTGTATCTGCGGGTAACGGAGGTGGTCGTGGTGGTCTCGGGAGGGTGCTGGCCGTGCCTTACTGCTTCACACCTTGTTTGAGATTGAAGCGAGAATGGGAGCTGAAGAAACACGGTTGACTCTGTAGGAGAATGTGTAGCAGAGTTAAAAATAAGTACGTGGGAAACGAAGGTAATCAGATGTGTGTGTGCTGCTCAGGATCTTTCAAAGATGGTATTATGGAAGTGAGAGGAATTCAGCATTTTGGCTGCATCTTAAAATAATTGTTCTTCTCTGTTGTTCCCTTGCTAATAAATTACAAAATGTGAGAAGACAACAGTGGCAAATATATCTGCGGTCAGGTGAGTTTACAGCTTTTCTTGTGCAGTTTTGGAAATAGGAAAGAACTGGGGAAGAATACGAGTGTCTTCTGATAGATACGTGCACATTCATATGATGGTGTGCATGCGTAGAGAGGTGGAAATACCCACTAGTGTAGGCTTGAAGTTTCTACCTCAAAGCAGAGTTGAAGCTGCTCTCTCTTGTTACGATGGCTACATTGACTCTTAAGATCTTGCAAAAAAAAAGAAGTTATATAATTTTATAATAATTTTCTTGTAGTAAATTTGCTTTTTCTTATTTTTTTTCAAAAGCTTGGTACTTTATATGCATTCCTGTTTTATAACCAGGAGATCTTTCAGTTTTGAAACACATCTCNCCGTTGTTCCCTTGCTAACAAGTTACAAAATGTGAGAAGACAACAGTGGCAAATACATCTGCGGTCAGGTGGGTTTACAGTTTTTCTTGTGCAGTTTTGGAAATAGGAAAGAACTGGGGAAGAATACGAGTGTCTTCTGATAGATACGTGCACATTCATATGATGGTGTGCATGCGTAGAGAGGTGGAAATACCCACTAGTGTAGGCTTGAAGTTTCTACCTCAAAGCAGAGTTGAAGCTGCTCTCTCTTGTTACGATGGCTACATTGACTCTTAAGATCTTGCAAAAAAAAAGAAGTTATATAATTTTATAATAATTTTCTTGTAGTAAATTTGCTTTTTCTTATTTTTTTTCAAAAGCTTGGTACTTTATATGCATTCCTGTTTTATAACCAGGAGATCTTTCAGTTTTGAAACACATCTCATGTGTCAGAATCTTCCCGGCTGATTTATCATCCCATACAAGCTATATGGCTTAGCTAGCCTGGGGTAAATAATGAGTATTTTAGATGTGTTTCTAAAGCATGTTCTCACCATGCTGACACTATCAAGCAGATGCTTAGTGATACCTGCGATTTCAGAAACACTGGCTGTGTTAAGCGCTGGCGAGCTTTTGCTTGAGGAGACCCTGACGAGGGTGGGGACACTGTTGAGGGTAGTGTGATGGTGTTTGATCTGCAGCAGCCGGGAACGAGCATGCAGGGAGCAACCGCAGAGCAGTGGGAGCGGGCTGGTGTGTGGGGCATTGTGAGGAAGGTAGGATGGGGCCTGGAGGAGTGCTGCTCCCTAACCCCTTCCCCCATGTAGCTTGGTGGAGAAGGCCTCGCTTCTGGAATTGTACCTGTTGAGGAGGTGGGATAAAACAGCAACTGCTAAAGCAAGAGCCCTGTGGGAAGAGCTGCCCTGCCGAGGCTGACGTCCTTGCTTGCCCATTGCACACTGGTAGGAGCTACAGAGCGGGTTAGAGACACAAGCTGGCCACAAGCACTGAGGTGCTGAGGAGGACAAGAAGTTTAGGGTTTAGAAGACCAGAGGCTTGTCAGCCAGGTTATGCTCTCTTCAGGACTCCTTCCTGGCTGATTTTTCTGCCAGCTTGCCTCCTTGCTGCTGCTGTCACGTTCCCCATTTTGCTCTCTTTCCCCTGAAGAGAGGTCTTTTTGACCTCAAGAGTTTTCCAGTTTGACATGTTTCTGGAACTTTGCTGGAGTAGTGCTTCCCCTTTCTTAAGTTACTGCAAGTTTCTTGGAAGCACCGTTTCTCCCTAGTGTTTTCTGAAGCCAAAACCCAAGCTTTCCTGCTCACAGTTCTCACAAATACCTGAATTCAAGCATGATACTCTTACTGATGACACACTCCTCACAAATTCGGCTGACCAGCTGTTGGGCTGCTGCTGATACTGAAAAGGCTTCCCATTTCCATGTGCTAGTGCTCTGTCCCCTCTCTGCCATCCTCACCCTGCTCATCCTCACCCCCGTTTGTATCAAGCACACTGTAAATGCATAAGCCTCACACTGAATACTGCTTGTATGTTTTATTCTTTTGCTGTTCAAACACATTTGCTGGGAAAATACCTAAACCTCTTTAAAGGCATTGTTTAGTGCTGCACTATGTAAGTAGGAGGAGAGGAGGAGAATACTCCTGAGGTCAAAGATCTCTGCCTTTGGATGAGGTTAGTGTCATTAGAAGACATGTTAGCCACTATCACAATGAAAGAAATGAGCTGGTGTAGACGGAATTGGATGAAATGTGAGGAAGCCTTGAAGTTGCGTTCAAAACCTTCAGCCACCCCAGAGTGCCAGGAGAGGGATAGCCACATAGTGCTGATAAACTCAACTTTACTCTCCTTCCTGGAAAACACATACCAAGCCTTGTGGTTAATTGTGCTTGCTGAGTACAAAAATAAAAGAGATTTTCTATTATCAACTGTAAATGTATTGCCCTTTAGAGTCGCTAAGTTCCCCTTGTTCTAATTTGGTGACTCACCCCACATTCCCCCTGCGTTAATAGCCTAGCACAGTTGGCATGGATGCCAGTACAAGGAATGAGATAAGGCCCTCTGCCCCGTCAGCTGCCAGTGCTTGCCCTGCCTTCCTCTCATCTTCAGTCCCTCTGGCTCATGCCCTCCAGCTTGGAGTTGCAGGTACACACTCCACAGCTGTAGCCTACGTAGGATTCCACTGGTCGCAACAGCTACAGGCTGGTCCATGCTGTGCACCTGTGATCAGCACATGCTCCACCAAATCTTTCTCTTCAGAGCTGCAGGTGGCTAACCAGGGTCACCCTTCAATGGGTCACAGAGCTGGGGCTATAGCAAACGCCTTTGGGGAAGGGGCTGCATGGCATGGAGGGTGGGGGAGTGAGAGGAAAGCCAGATGGAGGTCCTGTACCACTCTGGGCTGCAACAAGCCATTTTGCCAAGTGGGGTGGTAGGAGAGTGTCTGAAGCTTTATTTTGCTTTCTCACCTGTGTCCTGTCAGGAGTAGCATCCTTGTACCTTAATGTCTGGACAAACTGAGGTAAACGGCTCCATTGTTTATAATACAGTTCCACTACAAATTATACGCAAGTATTCCATGAGACCCATCAGCTGGGTGTGGAGTCTCATTTTTGATGCAAAATTTAGGATACATTTAAAGAGAAGCTGCTATGTGTGGGTCCCAGTGGCAGATCAGAAGCAGATAATCACACTCTGAGTATGGAAAGTCATAGCAGCATCCTAGAGAGATCATGGACTATTGCTAGTAGCGCTAGAAGAGGTTTGAGATGGAAAAGAGTTTCCCCAGTTGTCTTCTTTGTAATAGCATGTTGCTTTTATTTTCCATGATCTTCCAGGCAAATACTGCTTTCTCCCCCTGGACCTGTATGATTGATATCTTTGCTTCCATGTTGAACGCGGTGCTCAGTCATCTTTAAGACACTGTAGTAAAAGATAGGAAGGCACAGCCCTGTGCTATCCAGGGTTATAATCTGCTTGCTTCATGTTCTTTCTGGTTTAATTGACTGAGGCATGTGAGAGATTACTGGGAAAAGTAAAAAAAAGCATTAACTGGCTCCATGGTAATCAAATGAATTGTCTGAAAATGCACAGCTGCAAGTGGTAATATTGCAGAAAAATGTTCTTGTAGAGTACTTGTTATGGTGACTATTCTGTTAGCTGCAACACTTTGCTGAGGATCGTGGTCTTTGTTTGTTGTTGCTACTAAAAGCAGAGTGACAAAATAGAATGTGGCGTAGGGGCATGGTATTAGAAGAGACATTACATGCCTGTGATCTCTTAGCCATGCAAGTTTTGGAAGTCCAAAGATAATCCTTCCCTGCTATGAAACTGTCTAAGATTTTCAGAAGGATGTTACTGGAACTTTAACTGAGTTGGTACATGGACATTATTTGGTTATTATTTCAGCCTGGACTGCGAGAAGGCTATAAATCTGGGAGTTCATTACTTAAAATTAACCAAATGTCAGTTTAGTATTTGGTTCAGAAACAAAATTCACAGCTTCTAGGCCAAGAGAGGATGGGGTAGTGCATTCTTGCCACCGAAATGAAGAGAGCAGAGAATGGTGTGTAGCACCTGTACACTTCTAAGGTCTGTGCTGTCCTCAGGGAGTTTTGTAAAAGGACTGAAGACCTTCACATCAGGTGAAGCTCTTTGCAGTAGTGTCTGCAAATAAAATACCTGTGTATCATTCATTGTAATTTTACTTTCAGCATCCTTAATTTAGAATACTAAGTATTGCAGTATTTCTACAGTATTGAAATCAGTATGATAAATAGTATTTCTAAGTAGCGTACAAATAATAGCCTTGTGACAAATGCTGAAGGCAAAGCAAATTACTTCTGTTCTTAATTAATATTTGTCATCCAGAAAAATGGGAAAACAGGTTTATGCAACATCTACTGAACAGGAAAAGAATGAAGATATGTTGAAGATATAGTGCTACGTAATTTGTAGATTCTGAATAATTTAAGTATTCTACTTACTTTAAAAAAAAACAGTTTCAGAGTGCTTGAAGGCAAAAATCTAAACCTCACTAGTTTAGATTTACAAGTACAGAGAACATGTGCTTGTAAGCCTGTATGCAAGTATAAACGCATTGATACTTGGGTACCTCAAGATAGATCCAGTATTGTTGTTTTCAAGCATATTGCAAAATGTAATTCATGTCATCTTGCTTGTGCTTACCCATACACAGTACTGTTTTAAGAGCTGGCACCCATTTCTGACAGCTTTATTTGGAAGACTGAGTCATTGCTCTAGCTTTCTACGTGCTTCATAGTTTAAAAAAGGGAGAAACAATATTCAAAACAAACATTTTCATTATTTATCTTCATCGAGCTTTTTTCCATAATAAAGGTACATGACTAGACTGTTGCATAGACTAGAAAGTCTGTTTCCCAATGTTTTGTGTTTTTTCTAATGCTTCAGCACAATTTGCCATAGTGATTAAATGACAGCATTAATACAGCAGCCTTGTAAGACATGGCATGTTGTCCAAAAGCTGCTTCATGGACTGAAAGGAAACCATAAAAGGACACACTCAAATTCAGAACAGTTTGAAAAACCCCTTTATTTCTCTTTCAGATTATTTACATGGCACTGGTTTAAATAAAACAGTAAATTATGTGGCTACTGGAAAGTTTTCTTTCTTGAGCTTAATTCTAAAGGGGTGTCAGGGCATATGCTAGAGCTAGATTTAAAAGTTTTAAAAGATGAGAGGAACATTACTCTGTGAGGGTGAAGAAGTCTGATCAGTACAAGAGATACTAACTTTGCTCTGTGATCAGTGAAATGAAATTTTGTCAGTTGCTTCACTTGGCTTGGAGCTAGGAGTGGAGGAAATACACCTTTATTGCTGCTCCTAAGGTCTGTAAATTGTTACAAATTGAGAGATATCATAATACATGTGCTGTAAATTACTGCCTAGTTTTACCCTCAGGGAGAAGCAAAAGTGGGAAGGCAGGAGAGACATAGAGTCTCGAAAGTAAATTCTGTCACCATTTACAAGTGTAACATTTAATGTGTTCTTCAAGGAAAACTGTATCCACGGGTACTTTTTGTTCCACAAATAAACAGAGGTATTTATGTTATAGTTGTCATCAGGTTCTGTAGTACGGAAGATTGTATAGCTCTAAATCATTCAATCATAAATTCATGAAACTGTATTATTAGGCTTAAATAGGAAATTAAATTGTTCAATAGCAACTGAAGTGAGCAGAAGTGAGGTTCAGCTGTGTGGTGTGTGTGTGTTAACTGTGTATATATTCCATCCTCACCAACTGACCATGTCAGTGGAAACGCTGCTTTAAAATAGTCTGTTGAAACAGAAAATGTGGAATCAGCTGATTTACTTTTTTTTTCTCCTGGAAAGGATACTTGTTTTCCATGGAAAATATTTTTGTTATAGTAGAAAAGTGAGAAACCAAAATCTTTTGTTTCTTAACTTTTTTTTTTTAAATTTCCTTCAGAATTATTCCAATCTGGGAAAAAAAAAAGACAGTGAAATGAAACATTTTCCCAACAGTAGCAAGAGCAAGTCAAATGAACCTTGAACATTTTCCATTAACTGTACCTATAATTTTGATAGATTTCCTGTTTTCTAGCAATAATCCATAGGCTCCAAAATTATCTGCAAAAACTGAGTAAAGAACCAGGTAGACAAAGAGTCATCCTATCATCAGATCTTGAGGCAGAAATCTCACTTAACAGAATGCATTGTTCTACACATTTTTTAAAATTTGGAAGCAGATCTTGTAATTGTCAATGACAGAAAAATGGCTAACTGTGAAGGAACAGCTCTTTCTGTTATAGAAAGGAGACAGGTAGTGACACCTCCTGTGCTGTTGCTTTGACAAGGAAAACATGCCCTTCAGCAGAAGGTAGAGTTATCAAATCACCCTCAAACTACAGAAGGAAATCTGAGGTTGGACTCGCAGTCTGATTTTACATGGGGAGTGGGAAGGATTCAGTATTCTGCTTGCCCCCCACCCCCTTCACGAACTACTAGTAATTGCAGTGGTTTTGTTTTTTTTAAGTGAGGGTATTTTTTTTTTTGTTTAAAGCAATTTTGGCAGTATCCTTTTAAGCTTCATGTGCAGCTGCCTCAGTTCTCATCTGTGACACTAACCTCCCTCCTCCACTCCTTTTTTTGTGTCTGCCTGTTTCCCAGGAACTGGAACTCTGTGGTATTTCTTTGTAAATACATTTCTGGTTGGCTCCTAGATTATTTATGTTGAGCTGAAACTGTAGTATCTGTGTATGGGATGAAAGCAAGGTTTTGAAATTGGAACCTTGCAGTGGAACTGCACATAATACCAGACCCATTGAGTCAGTGTTTAATAACACCACCTGAAAGCTTTTTTTACTTTGAGAATGGTGGGAACTTCCATTGCTCAGCTGTGCCCTGGGAAACACACCCTCTTCGTTTGGAATAGCCAAGGAGTCACTGACGGCGGGTGGATGAGCGGTACTTTCTCTAGGGCAGGACATCCAAGAGTGTCTTGGTAACAGACACGCGACTTGCAGAGGCTACAGGTCCTAGTATGTAGTAATACTTGCGGTTGCACTGAAAGGCAATTTGCTTGCTGTTCTCTTTTATGCAAGTTAGAGCCCCAGCTCTACAAACTGCATCCACAGTCAGCCCTAAACTGTGCTGGGATTTGCTGGTTGGTGGGGATACCTGGAAAGGTTTGACAGAAGTGGTGTAGCCCAGCACTATGCTTTGGAGCTTTGCAAATCGCTACCATGANTTAGAGCCCCAGCTCTACAAACTGCATCCACAGTCAGCCCTAAACTGTGCTGGGATTTGCTGGTTGGTGGGATACCTGGAAAGGTTTGACAGAAGTGTTGTAGCCCAGCACTATGCTTTGGAGCTTTGCAAATCGCTACCATGACTGTGCTCTTGCTTCACTGTCAGTACACAGGCTGCTGGGGTTATGTGTGCCAGGATACAGTATTTTTTGTCAGCACTCCAGATTAACATGCAGCCACCTCATGTACACATAATTCTCTGCAAAAGAATAGGTTCCCTACTAGGAGTTCGAAGTTTCTGTCCTATACATATATAACTATATGTCTGTGTGAGTTTATTTATGAAATTTCAAAAGTTTAGTACCATTCAGAGTACTTTAACTTCCTTTCCCACCTAGATCGGCAGATTGGTTATTGGGCAGAATGGTATCTTATCGACACCTGCTGTTTCATGTATCATCCGAAAGATCAAAGCTGCTGGTGGAATTATTCTGACAGCTAGCCACAGTCCTGGGGGACCTGGAGGAGAGTTTGGAGTCAAGTTTGAGGTTGCCAATGGAGGTAGGGTTTTTTTAAAATAACACATTACAACATTGCATCTCATGATGATGAAAATACGCTGACAAGAATAACTAGCTGATTTTAACTATGTGTTTTTAATTTATTCTGTTACAACTATGAAGAACATATGCCTCTCTTTTTTTTTCAGTAATAGGAGTGCATTTGTTTGCGTGGGTCTGTACAATAAACATGAAATGTTCACTGAAGTCCTTGTGGTAGCTGTAAGATTTCTATAAACCAGGTTTGCCATCCTGTTTTTATAGCATTTTATGTAGTCTGCCAGGTTATTGTAACAGTTCTGATCCTTTTATGAAGATGCCTGTGAGGGAGCTCAGTTTTGCTTATATTTCTGTGTTGCTTGTCTTGGCATTAACTTTAAAGTGTGCCATTTCAGAAGTGCTGTAAGCAGTGTAATTCATTGTCTTGTATGGAAGAAAGTACTTGTGGTGTTTACCCGGGAAGTAACTGCTCTTATCCAGGGAGAGGGTTGTGCCATTTTAACTATTGCAGTTCCACTGTTGAATAATGGACTTTGTGTATATAGCTAATGTCTTGTTTTCCAAAATCAGCAGATTAACGCATGCAGGTACGTTATGTTTTATGTTACAGATCTGTGTACACCGGTTAAACATCGTGGTAACAATTGCTGACACCTTGTGTACCTCACACACGTAGAGTGCTTTCTGTCTGAAAAAATTGGAAGTCCTTTCAAAATAATGTTTCCTTCCCCATTTTGAAGATGGGAGAACTTGAGAAGGGGATGCTTCTCCCTTGTCCTTTGTTTAATTGAAAAAATGTGCATGGTTAAACCAGCGTGATTTTTATATACAGAATAGGCTTGAATCCAGAGAGATTAAAGGGACCATGTAAGGTCAGACGGTGAGAAAGCTAAGGTCACAGCACAAACATACCAGAGCCAAACCATTAGGTGCGTTAGCACTCTATAAGCTTTAAAACACCACATAGACCTAAAATCTGTTTGATAAATGGGTAACGGTGGGGCATTCTTTTTAATGTACTTTGCCTTTTTAAAGAAAATTCAAGTAACTTGTTAAGCTTTAAGTATGAAACACTCGTCAAGCACAGGTCACAATTATTTATGATAATCAGCAGGGATGTAATGAAAAGTAGTTGGTTTAAGTTTCAGCTGAGAAAACGTGGATTAAGTATTAGGCAAGGCTTTTGAACTAAGAGAATGATGAAGCACCACAGCAAGCTCCTAGAGAAGGCTATTTTTGCTCTGCCTTCTCACTCAGCCTGTTTTGCAGGTCCAGGTCAGGCAGAGGCAGTTTGTTTCTATAGCCATAGGAGAGGACACAGAGTGACACTGTGGAATCTCCTTAGCTGGAAATATCAGTAGACAATACATCCATCTGTCAAGGATGATCTGGAGCTAATGAGACCTGCCCTCACCCCTTGGATGGGTTGGTATTAGATGAGGAAGAAGTAATTTTCTGAGCCAAATGAAGAGTTAAGTGACTGTTACTTATTGTATTGCCTTGGGCCATCTGGTACACTGCATCTGAGACGGAACACAGTAATTTATGGCTCAGAGCTGCACTGAATGTGCAGAGGAGTGGGAAGTTAGTACTGAAAAAGCAGAGGCTTTGGATTAGGAGAGAGAACACGTAGAAGTGAAGAAAGGAAGTAATTTTTCAGAGTGGAAGTGCGGCTCTAATATAAGCAATGAAGAGTCAGATAAGCTAGAAAGGACTTATTTTGTGGATCAGACTCAAGTCTTGGACTACATATATGGCATAGCTCATCTGGTAATTTTTGCATCAAGCAAAATATACTGATTGACAGTATATTTTAAAAAACAGAGCCATCTTCAGGATTTGACTATAAAAGTAATGCAGAAGTAAGATGTGATTTCTGTTTCTGAATGACATAGCTGTTCCAGGTCATAATTGCTTGTCAATCAATAAGGTATTTTGAATTCTAACAAAGATATATTTCATTAAGCCATTCAAGGAAGACTGCAAGAATGCAACGTTGTCAAGCTGGTAAGACTTTTAAACATGATAATTATGTCTAATGAAATAATGTGAATCACAGTGCTATCTCACCTTTGTAAGTGTGTATTTGCAGAAAGCCCTATGAAACACCAGAAACTTCTGCTGAAGGGCAGGCTTTCCTTTAGTATGTATATTGAGATTCCATGTAGAGTAAAAAAATGTCAGTCTTTGAGCAATAAACCCAAAGAAAGATGGCTGTGCGTTTTTTTGGTTCCTACATCCCCCTTGCTCTGGGTAATGATTGATTTAAATACTCTATGTGCATCAAAATGGTGCAAGTAATGCACTATATTTCCATGTTATATTCTTTCAAAAATATTTTAAATCTGTGTTGCACTGAAATAAAAGACCTTTTTTAAAACAGTTCTTTGTTTGGATTTATTTCTCAATAATTCCAATATATTCAGAAAAATGTTTTGCTATAGCACCCACTTTTTAAATAGGGAACCTTAATTTAAAAAAAATGATTGAGCACATTCTTTTTTCTTAAAGGACCTGCTCCAGATATAGTTTCAGATAAAATCTATCAAATCAGCAAAACCTTGGAGGAATATGCCATTTGTCCTGATCTCAGAGTTGATTTATCACGCCTAGGAAGACAAGAATTTGATCTGGAGAACAAATTCAAACCTTTCCGAGGTATCAGTGTGTGTTTTTGTGCGTGCCATGTCCATTGATGCTAAGTATTAGAATTGCTGCAGAATAATAATGGATAATTCTTTAAACAGAACTCTGATTCTTCAAAATGCTTTACTACAAGTTCTCAAAATATTAGGCAGTATAGGTAGGTGTTGTGTTTGTTTTGCACGTAAGGAAACTGAGTTATGGACTTTCAAGTGGATCATGGCTCATCATTTAGCCAAATACCTTTGACAAATATGTGTGCTTAGGCTTGCTAGTAGTTGAACACCAAACGCAGACATTTTTGGACTAGGAATGGTTTGCCTCTGTAAATCTAGTTGACAAAAGAGTTTGTGAGAGTCTCAGTTTATTTATTCTTTGCTCACACTTTCAGAAAAGTTGTGGGGTATGTAAGGCACTACACATCCAGTGACTCCAAGTGTGAAGGGGGTGCTTAAGCACGTGTTGAATTTTAAGCACATGAATACTTCTATGCCTACACTTGATTTAAAGTGAGCTAACATAGCTGTTTTGTCCTGAAGGAGTCGAAAGCAAAGGAAGGAGTCCAGACAGTATTTCAAATCCTGTAAAACTCTGTGTGGCCTCAGGAACTTCTCCTTATTCCTGATGTCCTAGAGTTAAAGCCATTTTATTTTCCACTAAAACGTTATTTTTTGAGACAAAATAAATGTTGATAAAGTTTTTGATTAGAAAAATATTAAATTATGATTTTTTTATTATAAAGAACATATTCAGCTTTTTAGACAAACAAAAAGCAAAGAAAATGCAAATCCAGCATCACACTGGAATCATATGATTTCCACAGTTTCAAATTTTGCTTTTTCAACTTTTTAATCTCTCCAAATTTTATTTTTTCCAAATGAAAATGAGACACACACATGCCCCCACCCCCTCCAACAGGTAGTATGAAACTAGATAAAAAATGGTTGCAATTTGAACATTTTTCAAAGGAAAATAATTTCCTAATCATCTTTTCCCAGAATATATCACCCTGGGACAGCAGAGCCACTAGGGTTCCCTTCTGAATCAGTGTAATTGGTCTACAAGTGCATGAATAAGTGTAATTTACACAGGTCAGAATGCAGAATGAAAGAGCAGAAAGAATGAAAATAATTTGAAAAGTATTTTAAGATACTAGCTAATGTATTTGAAACTTCTGCTTTTTCAGTTGCATGAACTAGCTCCTGTGAATAAAGGCTATGAAGGTGTTGAAGCAACTGAAAGCAAACCAAGTGGGTTTGGCAGGAGCGAAAATAATTTTTAGACTTAAAACCTACAAGCACTTTATCATGACGTGTATGAGGAGCTCCACTGAAGTTGAGGCATTCGTTCACATGTGTAAAGCTTAGAGCCTACTTAAGTATTGTAGGAGCAGGGCATAGAAGATATGCAGTAATGTAATTTGAGTGAATCCTTGGGACTTCCAACATATACCATAGAATTAACTAATTTTCAGATAGTTTTTACAGGTTGTTTTTCAGTCTTTAGAGTCTTTTTTTTTTTTCTTTCCCATTCAAGTGTATTGTGGCGATCTGTTTGAAATGTTTTTCTCAGGCTCAAAAAATGTCTGCATCAATTTGTCGTTATCCTAAAGAAGAGCGTTAGGGTGAGGTCAGTGTTTCTGAGGAAAACTGGCTGATGATCTGAGTAGTAATGTAACTTGTAACTGAAATATTTCAAGACACTAATTTACTCAGATAAAAAGACATTTGTGTAACATATGCTTTTTAATTTAATCAGGAAAAGTAATAAGTTCCAAGATGACAGAGAAGCATGGCTTTTGACAGTTGTTTGGTAACTGCCTTTGTTATGACAGACTTACTTTCGTTAATTCATGTTAGTTTAATGTTCTACGTCCGAAAGGATTGGAAAAATTGTAGCTCTCTGCTTTTAGGAATGTAGAATTCAAATTAGCAAGACCTTAGCAAAAAATCAGATATTGTATCTGAGCCTAACTTTCCTAAATCAGTGAGATATAAAATGCAAAAGTATAGCGGTAGATTGACAGCAAACTGACAAATTTCCAGGTGCCAAAACCAAGAAGAACAGGCTGTGTGTCTCTCCTGATGGAATGATGCAGGTACATGCTGCTGTCAGACAGGAGAATAGAACGTGTAGCTTCAGCTTGACATGGACACCTCCTGTCCTCTGAGAATAAGCCTCTTTCAGTTGAAAAGTTGTTCAGTGGTTTAGTGAATGGTACGTAAAGAGTTTACTTTGATGTACACTTGTGAATGTTTTCAGTGAAATAGGAACCGTCACCTCACATATCTCTGCCGTCCTTTAGCAGGCAAAACTGTTGATCTTTGCAAGGCTTAAAGCTTGATGGCAGCAACACTGAAATAGGTGTAAGTCTTTGACATTGCCTCTGTGAGTTTCAGAGCAAATCCATATTATGTAGAGATTGCACGCTCTGATTTTAGTTGAGGTGCATGACTGGTGGAACTGTGCTGAGAGAGTTATCTTTTCATGTGTGAACTGTAGTGATTTTTTTCTACCTGATTTTTCTAGTGGAAATTGTAGATTCTGTGGATATCTACCTCAATCTTCTTCGAAGTATCTTTGACTTCAATGCGATCAGAAATTTGCTCACCGGACCCAACCAGATTAAAATAAGGATTGATGCCATGAATGGAGGTATGGACAACTTAAGTAGCTCTCAGGACAAAATTGTAGGTACATTGCAATAGTTTCCCAGTAAAGATGGTACACTGCAATAATTTCCCAGTAAGGGTACAGTGTGTAAAAGTCAGACTTTTTACTAAGGTTAAGGGTAATAAGAAACTAGTATAAGAACATTATACTAGTAACAAAGGCCACCGTAACAATGGGTTAGGTCCCTTGTTAGGCAAAGAGGTTTATCTTTCTTAATAAAGAAGTGAAGGCATATGTGTCCAATAAATATTCTCTTTCTGCGCTTGGAAGCATGCAGGCTGAGGTAATCTTGCCATGAGAGGGTGACGAAGTATGTTGCAGGGTGCAGTAACCAAGGAGGTTACAAGGCAGTCTCTACTAAGAGTAAATTCTAAATGGTATAAGATTACTTAAGTCTGAATAAATTGCACTCAAGAGCCCTTAAATAGTTGGCTGAGACCTCTGTCTCACTGATGTTAACTGTTAGAAAATTTCAGTGTGCTGGGGGCAGGATGAAAGAAAGTGTCACAGAAGAGAGCGAGAGGTCCACTTTTGTGCCAATATTAAAAAATTATAAGCTGTTGTTGATTGGGGAAATATAGATTCGTATGAGATCTATCTTAGGCTACATCATGAAAAAAAAAGATTTCTACAGATAATGACTTGAGGGATAGGAATGCAGGTAATGCTGTTCAGTGTTATGTTATGGAAAACAAATTCTATCAACAAACCAGGTTTCATTCTATAATGGGATTACAAAAACAGACCAGTAAAGGGAGCTGGATAGAGTTACAAAGCTTTTGTAAAGCATTTTATGTAGTACAATGTGATAGTCATTGTTCAAAAGATCACAGTCAGTGGGAACACCCAGTTTGCAGGCTGTGGCAAAAGATTATGGTGGGCATACGGTTTTGCCCAGCTGTGGCAAAAGGGCAGATGTCCTTGAACAATGCAGAGAGAGCAATGAGGAAGGCACTGCCTCCTGCCATGTGCAGTATTGGACAGAACGTTACTCAAATAGTGTATAGAGCTCTGATGTCCAGATCTATAACAGAGTGTTGAAAAGTTTTACATGTCAAAAAGATGCACAGTCTGGCTCAGGGTTAAAAAACTGATGCATCCCAAAAATTTTAAAGGACCGAGTTTGTTTACTTTATGTACAAGGTGAATAGAGAGTTGGCTTTATGGCTTTGTATGTTGATGGAGAAATAGCCATACTGTAGTACATAGCAGACATACAGTAAGGGTATACAAGAATATTTGCTTGTACAGCAGAGAAAGCTTTTTTTTTTTTTCTGCAGAAAAAATTATTTCTCAGTCTTCTCTTTCCGAAAATACCAAAAAGAATCAATAGTGAGAAGCTGAGGCAGACATATTCAAATTGAAATGTAGCTCAGATATTTGTGGGTAACAGTGAATAACCACTGGAGCTGTCTACCAAAGATAGTTGGGTTTTGTCCTTTTCTGGGTGGCATCAGATCAAAAGACTTTCTGGATGAGATGCATTAGCTGAAAAGGCGGGAGGGCCACATGTGTCTGTGGACAAACTGTCTTCCAAAGTTTGTTTTAGCTCTGCAGCTCTGAAATGTGCTTTTATGCATATAGTCATTGATAGTTTAACTTTGGCATAGAAAAGAGTAATTTGACAGGATTCTCCACTTGATAAGAACCTGAATCATTGTTCACTATATAGAATAATAGAATCACAGAATGGTTTGGGTTGGAAGGAACCTTAAAAATCATCAATTTCCAACCCCCCTGTCATGGGCAGGGACACCCTCCACTAGCCCAGGTTGCTCAAAGCCTCATCCAGCCTGGCCTTGAACCCCTCCAGGGATGGGGCATCCACAGCTTCCCTGGGCAACCTGTTCCAGTGTCTCAGCACCCTCCCAGTGAAAAATTTCTTCCTAATGGCTAGTCTAAATCTACCCTCTTTCCACTTTTACCCCGTGTCCTGTCACTACACTCCCCAATAAAGGGTTCCTCCCCATCTCTCCTATATGGTTTCCACAGAGCCTTCTCTTCTCCAGGCTGAACAGCCCTAACTCTCTCAGCCTGTATATTTTATAGGGTTGGCATACAGTTTCCTGAGCCCAAGTTTTCACATAGTTTTACTTCGTTAGAGTTGCTCCAGTTAGCAAGATTTGGAACTAAGTCAGGAGGAGAGAGCGCGAGAGAGCAAGCAATCATTCATGAAGTTTTTACCTCTGAGTGACCTGTTCACACCTGCCTCAGGGATGCAGAGAGCTCAGTTTGTTCTTAGTGTCTGTTCAGCTGCTGAATGCACAAGTGTAGATTTTATACACAAACTAGCATTAGTTTCTCCATAGAAGTGAAAGATTTGATTGTGGGATTGAAGAGTGTTGTATACGGTTTTATGACTGCATTTCAGGGTGCATATGTATTCAGGATCCTTTTATTTCTGGACTGAAGCGATAGAAATATGCTATTAATACTTAGAAAATATTCCTTGTAGTTATTTAAAATGAAAATTAATCAGTTAAAGGATAGAAGATTATGTGATTTTTTTTCAGTGGTTAAAATCAGGATAGGAATTTCCTATGAGAACAGAAAGAAAAGGCCCAAGATGTTAGTCTGGAACATAAGTGAAATAAAAAGCTGCTCCAAAAGGAACCTGGGTGATGTTTTGGGGTACCCCATAGCATTGAATATAATAATTATGACAGATATAACAGCATGAGCTGGGGTCTTAATTGGCCATATCTTTAACAAAATAAAGAAGTTATTTTGGAGTTAGTTTTGAGAAATTCTTTATTTCCTATCTACATGGTAGTAACTAAAATCCAGAGAAATTATTTGCTGGAAAAACCTTTTGTGATTTTAATATGAATTAGAAGGTTGAGGTAAGTTGATTTCCCACTTCTGTTCCCCTGCTGTTTGCTTTCCTTGCTATTGTGTGTTAAACTGTTATTTGCATGCCAGGACGCACAGAACAGCATCTTGTTTTTATTCTAGCGAGGAAAAACCCTCAATGTGTGTGGTAATTTCTTTACTTAATAATGGGTAGATAAAACTTGTATTGTTCACCATCCACCATTTACTTTTTCACTTCCAGTAGTGGGAAACTGTGTTTTTAATGCTTAATTGCCAACTGGTTGTTTACTGAGGGGACAATCACATACTTTTTTTGTGAAATAATAAGTTTGCATTTTGTTGCTAGGACAGATGTATAGAATTGCTGAAAGTATGTTTTATATCAAGTCTTCATGGTGCTGTGCAAAATTCGAATGTCAAGCAAACGCTTTTGTGATTGCATGGCAGATTTCTGTTTTTACAGTTATGGGACCTTATGTGAGAAGAATCCTGTGTGATGAATTGGGAGCTCCTGCAAATTCTGCCATAAACTGTATTCCTCTGGAGGATTTTGGGGGACAGCCTCCTGATCCAAACTTAACATATGCAACTGCCTTGCTGGAGGCTATGAGAGGGGGAGAGTATGGATTTGGAGCTGCCTTTGATGCTGACGGAGTAAGTATTTTGATCTGTCTGGAGGTTTCACCATAGATGTTTTGTCTGGGGTCAGATATGGGACATGTAACTATAATTTATTTGCTTTTCAGTGATCTCTCAAAGCTGAAATCCATATTATTTTCAGGTACAGATGATAGTGTTTGCAACCCATAAATCAGACACATATGTTCTAGTTTATCTCTGCAGTTAACTGCAAATTAAGCAGGGTTTGAATCCAGAATGAGAATTCTTTAAATATTAGGCTGCTTTTATTTTGTACTGGTGTGACAGTTTTATTCCCTGGGTAGGAAGAGGCAGCATATATAAATGAAATAGACTTCTCACAGTAAGCAGTCACTAAGTCCTTTTTGGTTAACATCATAAATTGAGGGATTTTTAGTTAAATAAAGCTCTGAATCATAATCTCTGGTTTTTGTGTGGTTTGGTTTGTGGTTTGGGGGCTTTTTTTTGGGTTTGTGTGTGTGTGTGTGTGTGTCACATTACCAGCATTATAAACAGCAAAGTATTACAGAAACAACTTTCTGTCCTGACAGGGTGAGAGAAAGATGAAAAGGTTCTGAAGAACAGAAGCTGTTTTCTGTTGTCAGTAAACACAAAACACCCTCCTACTCCCCATATAGTGTGTCTCATTGGCAGAAAGATTCTCCTACACAAGCATTCCCTGGCAGGAACAGACCTACTGAAGTATCATGTAGGAGGCGGAAGCTAGGGACTGGTCTGGAGCTTTGATTTGCAAGGCTGGAAGGAGTGATGGTGTGATAGCAAAATGATAAACCCGCCAGGATTATGCCAGTTATTCTGCCCGAAGAGGGATGCGAGTGACCCAAAGCCTGATCTTTTTTCCCTACCTACAGTGGATTTAATAAAAGAAATTGCCACTCTCCAAAACAAGGAATTTAAGATGCTTTTTTGAATTTCTTTTCACCTCCAGGACCGCTACATGATCCTTGGCCAAAATGGTTTCTTTGTTAATGCGTCAGATTCGTTGGCCATAATTGCTGCCAATCTGTCTTGCATTCCATACTTCTGTCAGATGGGTGTCCGAGGATTTGGCAGGAGCATGCCTACCAGCACAGCCCTAGACAAGTAAGATGAAACATTTGTTTGTATCACTTTGGTCATTACATTAGTTATCTCTCTCTTTTGTACTACATGACAGTTCCAAAATGCTGAAGCCTGTTGGTAAGAGCTTGTATTTTCACCATCTTTATGTGCTTTATTGCCTTAGTTTCAGTTGTATTTTGATCTTACTGAGACTAATTTTACCAACCTTTACTTGGATGAAAATAGGTTAATTCAGCCTGGAAAATAAATAAATAGGTTAAATCTTCTTGAGAGTGCAAAAACTTGACTGGTAATTCCTTTCACAAATAACGTTACTCTTTTTCTTGGTAAATAACGGTTTACAGCCTAACCTAGCAGCCCTTCTTCTGAAAGTCATGGAAGTTTAAAACAGATAAAGTACTAGTTCAGTACTAAACAAACATTTAAAAAAACCCAAACAAAAAACTCCTCTTATTTTAAGCCATTAAAATATATAATCTATTATGATAAAAAATGTCTCAGAAGGGACTGCAACCAGTCATGAAATCTATTCCCAGTTTCAAGGCACGTTAGAAGCATACCTAAAGCTATTTCTGACATGTCCAGTCTGCTCTTAGAATATTTGCTGGATGTGCATCCTGCAGGTCTGTCATGGAATCATAGAATGGTTTGGGTTGGAAAGGACCTTAAAGACCATCAAGTTCCAACCCCCCTGCAGGGACACCTCCCACTAGCCCAGGTTGCTCAAAGCCTCATCCAGCCTGGCCTTGAACACCTCCAGGGATGGGGCATCTGCAACTTCCCCGAGCAACCTGTTCCAGTGTCTCACCACCCTCACAGTAGAGAATTTCTTCCTTATATCTAATCTAAATCTGTCCTCTTTCAGCTAATAACCATTATCCCTTGTTCTCTCACTACACTCCCTGATAAAGAGTGTTTCCCCATCTCTCCTGTAGCCCCCTTCAGGTACTGGAAGGCTGCTATTAAGTCTCCTCGGAGCCTTCTCTTCTCCAGGCTGAACAACCCCAACTCTCTCAGCCTGCCCATCTATGGGAGGTGCTCTAGCCCTCTGATCATTTTCTGTGCCTCTCTTCTGGATCTGTGTCAACAGGTCCATGTCTTTCCTGTGCTGAGGACCCCAGAAGCTGGATGCAGGACTCCAGGTAGAGTCTCCTGAGAGCAGAGTAGAGGGGGGAATCACCTGCATTCCTGTCAGACTTGAAAAAACAGTGACATTTAAATAAGTTTGTCTGTCTTCTTTTCTTTAATATTCAGTAAATATGTCAGAAAGTATGAATGTATTGAAGTCCCTTTCAATAATACTATGACTATTTGAATTATGTTCCTGACAATGTTTACTTGACCATCTGGAGCACAGATCCATGGTGGTTACTGCCTTATTTAGTTCTGTGGAGCTAAGCCTGATTATTAAGTCAAACTGAGCAATTGATAATGATGGAAGGATGTAAATATTTTCCCATCCTTTCTTACAAATATTTATTGTTATGAAGTTTGCAGTCAGTATCCAGGACACTTGATTTTTTTTTTCTTTCATTTTGTTGTTGTCTTTGTTTTCCTGAAAATTTAGAAGTTATATTTTTTCAAAGCTGGTCAGTTTTGTTTTGTGACTCATTTACACACAGGACAATCCAAAATACCTGAATTTTAATTTGCTGTAAAAATGCCGTAATGTTATCCAGAGACTCTCATGCTTTGGTGGCAAAAACTGTATAATCTGCTTAATTTATGAGTGGCAGTGCTGAGCTTACCCATTGAAAAGCCCAGTTGAGACCTGAAATCATAGTCAGTAGTTCATCTTAACCAAGTCACTTTTCCTGTATATTGGCTAGCTACATGGATTGGAACACAGTAAGGAGTATCACAAACACCTTCTTCAGTGGTTCACTGCATGAATTATTGAGCCATCATGTCTTCTAGGATACCCAGTGAAGCCCACCATAAGGGACTGCTGAACTTCAGGAGAGGTGGTTGTCTATAAGACGTGTTTTTCAGTAAAGTCATAGAATGTAATTGTCTGAAATATAATCTGTTGCTTGAAGGAGTGGCTAACAGAGGTTGATTCTTGGTATAGGTTTCATGTTGAACTGAATTCCAATTTCGTAACATAAGGGTCAGTTCCACTAGCGTCAGTGAAATCTTACAGTGGGTGTAAAAGAATATGTGTAAGGCATTCATGATTCCATTCCCATGGACTAACTAGCCAACCTGCAAGAAAAAAAAAGGTCTTTTGGAAGGACAAGGATATTCACAATACAATGAGGCAAAAAGAAAAAAAGCAAGACTGTAGAATTAGCACACTAGTATAATATTTGTATTAAAATTCCAAAACCTCAGTCTGTACTTCTGCAACAGGAAGATAAATCCTTTCTCTTCCAAAATGTGGTGTCTAATGCCACACAGCATGTTGTTTAGTGTGAGGGACAGCATCCTCTCTGTGTTTGCTGCTGCATGTCTCACCTCCAGTATAATAAAATCAGTAAGGAAAGTATTTTGTGGTCTGAGTAGAACATTCATAGAAGAATGGGTAACACTGCTTGCTTATGTCCTGCAGGAGGTTTCAGGTTGCTACTTACTAGTGTATGCTTTAAATCTACTGCCTTTCTTGTTTGTTGATCCCTTTTATTCCTTTCTCATGGACTGGTCTTATGTGCTGCAGGGACAACTGTCATAGAACCGCTTTGTGTATCTACCTGTAAAGCTCATGCCTCAAGCTCACGCACTGGAAAGAAAACATTAAAAATTAATTTTAAAAAAGAACTGTGACTTTTAATTCTGGCAAATTAGAAGGAAATAATCACAGAATACAGGAGGCTGGAAAGGATGCCAGGACATCGTCTAGTCCAACACCCTGGTTCAAAGCAGGATCAACTAGAGTGGGGTGCTAAGAGCCATGTCCACTTGGGTTTTGAGTACCTGTACGGATGGAGACTGAACAATCTTTCTGAGCAAACTGTGCCAGTATTTCACCACTCCGAGAGTATAAAAGTTTTTTCATAAGTAGAAACAAAATTTCCTGAATTTCAGTTTGTGCCCATTGTGTCTTGTCCTGTTACTGAGCCCCGTTAGAAGAGTCTGGCTCTGTGTTCGTTACTTCCCCCACCCCGCACTGGGTATTTCTCTCTTTCTTTCATTGAGGCTTAGCAATCCCATCTCTCTCAGCCTCTCCTAGTATGATAGGTGCTCCAATCCCTTAGTCAACTTTGTGGCCCTTTTCCGGAACTGCTCCAGGAGATCCAGAACGGGATTTGGGACCCCTGTTTTTGTCTTGCCAGTGCTGAGTAGTGAGGAAGGCTGAATTCCCTCCACCTAATGCTTTTCTAATGCTACGCAGGATGCTGTTGGTCTTCTTTGCCATAAGGGCTTATTGCTGGCTTATGGTCAAGTTGTGGTCCACCAGGACCTCAGGTCCTTTTCTAAAGAGCTGCTACCCAGCCGTTTGGCCCCCAATATATACTAGTGCCAGGGGTTATTCCTCCCCATGTGCAGGGCTTGGAAGTGTTGCCACTTCTACATGATGGAGGGAAGGGATGCCATCCGGAGGGACCTGGACAGGCTTGAGAGCTGGGCCAATGCCAACCTCATGAAGTTCAACAAAGCCAAGTGCAAGGTCCTGCACATGGGTCAAGGCAATCCCAAGCACAAATACAGGAGAATGGCTTGAGAGCAGCTCTGAGGAGAAGGACTTTGGGGTGTCGGTAGAAGAAAAACTGAACATGAGCTGGCAGTGTGTGCTCACTGCCCAGAAGGCCAGCTGGATCCTAGGCTGCGTCAAGAAGAGCGTGGCCAGCAGATCAAGGGAGGTGATTCTGCCCCTCTGCTCTGCTCTCGTGAGGCCCCACCTGGAGTACTGCATCCAGCTCTGGGCCCCCCAACGCAAGAAGGATGTCAAGCTCTTGGAACGGTTCCAGAGGAGGGCAACAAAGATGATCAGAGGGCTTTAACACTCCCCTGTGAGGAAAGTCTGAGAGAGTTAGTGTTGTTCAGCCTGGAGAAGAGAAGGCTCCAGGGAGACCTTATAGTAGCCTTCCAGTAACTGGAAGAGGCCTACAGGAGAGATGGGGAGGGACTTTTTAAAAGGGCATGCAGTGACAGGATGAGAGGTAAATTGGAAGAGAGCAGATTTAGACTAGATATTAGGAAGAAGTTCTTTACTGTGAGGGGGGTGAGGCACTGGAACAGGTTGCCCAGGGAAGCTGTGGATGCCCCATCCCTGGAGGTGTTCAAGGCCAGGCTGGATGAGGCTTTGAGCAACCTGGTCTAGTGGGAGGTATCCCTGCCCATAGCAGGGGGGTTGGAACTAGATGATCTCTAAGGTCCTTTCCAGCCCAAACTGTTCTGTGATTCATTGATTCTATATTCTACTTGTTAGTGTTAGTCTTCCTGAAGAAGTTAGGAAGTGCTAACTTGAAGCATGTCTAACTGGGATTTAATAATGCAGTCACTATTCCATAAAAATCTAAAGCACTTGGAAATCTTTTCCCAGTGCGTGTTATCAGAGTAGGGAAACAGAGATAGTGATGGTCAAAAGCATCTCGTATGTGAGCTTAATGTTATTTTTTTTCAAGAATGGAAGATGGATTCTGCTAGACATTCTTCATTGTGTTTGATGGTGTCATCACAGTGTCTCTAAGATAACACTTCTTTGGTCATCAGAGCGCCACTGTTGTCTGAAAGTTGTAATTTGATTTGTATCTGCAAAATGAATCTTTTTATTGTAGAGTACCTGGTTGTCTCTTTTGGCCTGCTTCTGAACCTTGGTAATAAGAGTAGCTCTCATGTGAGGGAACTGGATCAATTCCTGTCCACTTGGCTACTGTGTTCTGAGGTCATGGACCTCTCTCCTGAAGTCTGTGCAGGAGAGCAAATGAAAACCACTTCTTATGGTGCGTCCGTATTGTGGGGCCATAGTTTAAATCATTGTACTAAAGCTTCTTTAGCTAGGAAAAAAAAGGATACATGGTACTTGAAAGAAAGGATTTAGAAAATCTGATACTTTCTTCACTTCTTTGCATGATGATGTGTTGTTTAATAATTTTTCACAGTGCATTATTAAACTTAAACAGAAGGAAGCAATAATTCAGAGGACTCTAAATGTTGCTTAGGAATACAGCATTAACAAATAGAGCAGTGGATTACAAGAGAATTCACTCAAGATGTTTGAGATCTACATCTGTTTGGTTGAAGTGACTCCTGGAATATACTAGTATGTATTGTAGAGAGAGTGTAATACTTGACAGGAAACATCTGCTTTAATATGCTCCAACATCAACAGGGTTGTGGCAGTACATCTCCAGACTTCAATTCTCTGGCGGTATGTATGTACCCTTAGGTTGGTGTTCTTTTTCTCATGGGGAATGTGAAGCGGTGTACCCTGTTCAACAAACTGTTCTTTTTTCATATCCTTGAATTCTGATTTATATGATGTCTACAAGAAGAAAGGAAATTAAATACTGAAATGTTAGCTAATGGTCTACAAAATGAGAATCACAAGGGTGAGTAAAAATTGTTTCTGTAGGAATTAAGAAGCTAGGTGAGTGTGGAAAATAGCAGCCAAGTTGGTATGAGAAAAGAGGGTTGTGGAGAGAATTCTACTGTGCCTAGGATGCTCTTAATACCTTGTTTCTATAGCCAGGTCATTGCAGTAGCATGTAGGTGCTCTGATTATACTTAGCCCTGAGCAAAACTAAGCACTTTACCATGCAGCAGCCTGTCACTTTAAATCTGGTAGCCCATCTTTTAAGGCAACTTTGACACATCAGTGTTCAGTCCGCTGATTGTCCATTTACTATCTGGTCAGCTGGAGGCAGGTTTTAAGGGGGCCTGCGGTGGCGGTGACTGTTCCGACTTATTTAAAGAAATGTCTTCATGAAGTGAAGGGCACAGATACGACGAGCTCTGAGCAAGCTCTCGGGTGCAGGAAGGAGGCTGACCCTGGTAGCAAGGAACTCTGAAATTCACAGTGGTGGTTTAGATTGGGGTCCATATTGTCTTAAGATTTGCTTAAATGGCTGGGTATGCTTGTCTCTTTAGGACAGGAGCCCCAAACATTATAAGCAGCAATGACAGACATGGGTTATGTGAGTTGTGATCTCACTCTCTTTATCTTTCTTCAGTAGGGTGAGTCTCACTTTCTCTTATCTAGAACAGAGTTGCTGTGAGTTTTTTAAGACACCTCTGTCAAACTGAGTCCATGTCATGCACAAGCAGTTTTTAAATTAGATGGAGCAGGAGGACAGGTTCTGTCCTAGAATGCTGCAGAAGGACAACTACATAAAGCCTTCATGAGTATAATTTAACATGTTTGAAGCATAATACAATTTTGTTGGCCATTGATGGGAAACTTGTTCAGGATTTGTAACTTTTAAAATAACATTGCAATATTAGAAATAGCCATATATGTCCTCTGTATACTTGTATATCTGGTAAAAAATGGTAGTTTTTCTGTATCAGCTTTCAAATAAGTTATGCAGCTAAATGTTTTATTTACACAGATATGTCAAGTTTGAAAAGATTTGTGGAGAAAAAACCGACAACTATCATTACAAAGCATTGATTTCTTTAGCTGTGCCTCTTAGTTTTTTTCTACAATTTGCTTCTAATCTAGTTTTTATCCTTTCATCCCTCAATGTTTTTTAAGCAGTGGAGGTGATTTATCATTGCGAATATTTTCAAGGATATCTTTAAGGAGCTGTCTTTGTCTTCTTTGTATTTTGTTTGATGCTGGATTTGGTATGCTTTAGTATAGTGTCGTATATTTGTCTGTTGCAAGCCCCCTGTTTCCTTGGTTACCCAGTGTTTTGTTATCCTAGCCTGTACTGATGAAAATGCGCTGCCCACTGCGGTCATGGCAGGCCATATTTTGGATGTATGTGGGATAAGTTTTTATTCTTAACACTTTTCAGGACAGCAGCAGACAGACTCTCAGACACTTTCTCAAAAGATGAGGATGAACCTTTCTCAATGTGTTGCATACTTTTGAACTTTCCAGAAGAGAATGAATTGATACTGCCTCTTGTGTGCTTCAGTGGTTGCGTTTCATTGCATCTTGTGAAGAAGAGGACAGAAAATATGTTGGTGTCCTATGAAATATCAGTGGAAAACTCTGTTCTCCTTCATGGATGAATGGCAAGAGAGGCTAGGCAGTCCTGTGGCTTGCCTCCTTTTGCTTGGCATCATTTTGGGGCTGAGAAGGATTCATTGGCCAGTTCTGAGCCTGAAGGCGACTGTGTTAAGAATGGCAGGATGCCTGACGCAACATACCACTCTTGCTGTCATTTGTAGTTACATTCTGGCCTGTTCCTGGAGCGTACAGCTACCGCAGCTTAACCTAAAATGAGCAGGTTCACTGCAGGTTGTGCAATGTGCAGCTTTCAGGACTGAGTACAGAAAGGTGTATTGAAAGCTCCTTTCATTTAAAAGGAAAAGGGGAGTTGGAAACTATGCAGTGCTCCGTTTCCAGCTTAAGCTTTGGCTATAAATGAGATCAGTTTGTCCACCACAGTTAGATAGTGCGAGATTTGGTGCTTGGTGGGTCATAAATGTATCCTGAAATGTTTCACGTAGCAGAGGGTGGTGAGGCAGTGGCCCAGGTTGCCCAGAGAATCTGTGGATGCCCCATCCCTGGAGCGGTTCAAGGCCATGCTGGATGAGGCTTTGAGCAACCTGGGCTAGTGGTTGGTGCCTTGCCCCCAGCGGGGGGGGGTTGAAACTAGCTGATCCCTAAGGTCCTTTTCAGCCCAGGCCATTCTATGATTCTGTTTTTCTGTGATTCTGTAAATTTGATTGGCTGTGGTTAAGAAATACATTTGTTATTTGTAGTTCTCACAAGCAAACAAGACTTTTGTCTGGGCTTAATGTACCACATGTGAAAGACTACCTGAAAAACAGAAACTTTTTCCAAAACATTCTGAGCAGGCCTTGCACTGTGCAATAAACAGATGTTGGGTAACAGAAAGTCCACAGTTTTCTTAATGCTGCATCTGTCTTGTATCTCAAAAAGTATAAAGCTATGAATAAGCAACAGGAATTCCTACAAATGTCTTGATACAAAAGTCCAAAGGCATTTTAATTAAAGCAATCTGAGGAAGTTTACAGCAAGTCAGTTACACAAAGACTACTAAAAGAAAGTTTTAAAATAAAGGCCCCCTTTCTTTCAACAGCCTGTGTAATCTTATTTTATGCTTCAACCTCGAAAGGCTCCCATGTGGATTAGGATGTCTGAACATGTTTTGCCTGTGCTGGACAGCACAGCTGGTATCAGCCCCAGAGCAACCTCTCCCATCAAAGGATTTTTTTTGTAAATGGGTGACCCTCGTGGAGAAGGCTTCCTGCTGATTTCAAAGAAAACCTTTCTGGCACAGAATTTCAAAACAGTGTGTTTAAAATTCTACTTCATATGTGTATTAAAGTATAAACTTCTGCCAAGTTACTTAGGTTGTTTACAAAATAAGAAGACAGGAAATTGTTCTTTACATTCTGTGTGTTTCGAAGATCTGTGTAGAACTCTGACAGAGCCAGGGTCTGTAACATTGTTTGAAGAAGTTTCAGAGTCCTGTTAGAACAGATGTTACTTTAAGTTGTAGTCACTTGAATTGTCAGACTAGTTTTGGAGGAGAAGAAACATTGTCTTCTGTTTCCTTTTGTGGGGAAATGAGAGAGGACTAAGGTCTTTGCAACCTTACCCATTCTGTGATTCTGTAGTAACAGTCTTATTTCTATGACATGTTATGGTTTCTTCTCCTTTTTAATTTTCTCTATTTCTATGAACACTATCATAAAGTTGTAAAACTGCTTTCTTCCTTTCCCTTTCCTATCATGACCACACAAAGCATTTACTAATTCTCACTCTTTAAAATCCGCAGAACAGTTTGCAAGAGAGAAAAAGCAGAACTAGGAAGGAAACCAGAATCTAAATGGCATCATTAGAGAGCTACTAGAATAAATCATGTCTAACCAACCTGTTTGCCTGTGTGATAAAATGATCAAATCTGTTGATGAGGTTAGGGCAGCAGATGCCATTTACTTCCATTTTAGGAAGGCTTTTGATACTGTGTCCCACATTATTCTTGTATCCAACTCAGGACTGTGTGATTTGGATGGTTGGACAACTAGGTAGGTAAAAATCTGGTTTGGTGGTCAGGCTCAAGGACCATTGGATGATGAACTGGTAAAAAGTGGGGTACTGCAGGGGTGTGTTCTGTGACCTGTCCTGTTTAACACCTTTAATCAGTGATCTTGAGAAGGGGAGGGAGGACACTCTAACCAAGTTTGCAGATGACACCAGATTGGGGAGGTACCTGTTGGTATGCTGGAAGGCAGAGCTGCCAGTCAGGGTAGCTGGACAGCTGGGAGGAATGGATGGACCAAGACCTGATTAAATTCAGCAGGGACAAACTGTGAGTCGTGTCCCTAAAAAGGCAGAGCCCTACAGTGATGCAGGCTGGGGACAGAGGGGCTGAGGAGCAGCTCTGCAGAGACAGCCCAGCGCCCCGTGGACAGTGAGCTGGGCAAGGGCCAGTGATGTGCCCTGGAATCAAAGGCGGCCAGCAGCACCCTGGGCTATGTGAGTAAAAGCCCAGGGTGTGAGGTTTTTAAGGGATTATTATCTGCTCAGCACTTGTGAAACCACTCACAGATAACTGTGTTTGGTTTGGGGTTCCCCACTTCAGAAAAGACATCAGTAAACTCGAGCGAATTCAGTGTAGGACCACCAAGACAGATGGGGGCTGGAGCAGAGGCCCTATGAGAAGAGGCTGGGGAACTGGGTTTGTTCAGCCTGGAGAAGGATGGCTTTGGCAGGACCTAACAGCAGCTACTTGTACCTACAGAGAGACTGTCAAGTAGATGGAGCCAGGCACTTCCCAGCTATGCATGGGGGGAGGTCAAGGGGCAATTATAATAATCTGAAACAAGGAAGTTGTTCAGTGTCCAACTGCATAAAGCCATGAGCAACCACATCTTCTCTCACAGCTGACCCTGCTTTGGTCAGGAGGTCTAGAGACCTCCCATGGTCACTTCCAATCTGAATAATTTTATGATGCTGTGGCCCTATCTTCTTTCCTAAAAGAGACCTTTTCTGGAAAATCCTCATGCTACCAAGACTGTTGAGCCTACCTGTGCTCTTGCAATCTTGTAGTTACCATGATTAACAGCAAGGTGATTTATAGAAAACCTTGATGTTGACTTCAATTGTTTACTTTTCTCTTTTCTTCTAAACCAAGGAACTATCCATCTGGAGAAACTGCACTGTTTTTTTCCTGATCATTTTCTGAGATGTCCTGCTGACTTTGCATGAGAGGATGGATGTAGTATCACAGTACTTAGGAGGTAAAGAACAAGCTGTGGAAGCAATCAGCAACTTCTGATATGTACCTAAAGCTGTTTCTATATTATTCAGACAATTTAGAGTACTGAAACCTCAATGTGAATCGCTGTCAATACAGAGCTTTTTACCACATATGGCTATATTCACATCTATTTTGTGTCTTTGTCAATGAGCGTAGGCACAGCTTTTGAAACAGCTGACCTTATTTTAATAAAAAGGCCAATCAGTATGGGCTACGTGTTAATGGAGGGTTTTTTCCCTGTGCTTGGTTCATAGGATTATTGCATTTACTATAAAAGACCACAGGTCTTGCCAGTCATCTGTGATGGCAGTACTGAGGCTCACCTCAGTAAGTACCTGCAGAAGGATCCCTTTTCTCCATTTATTGCATCTCTTTTCTGGTATAATAAAATCTGACAGTTTCTATAGAATAAGAGAACTTACAAAACTTTCCCCCCTGGCTTTTATAGACTATTTTTATTGCTGGAAAGCTCACAGGTTTTGTATGCAGCAGTGACCATGCAGGACACAAGGCTAGAATAGAAAATATCACTGTTTGAGGGTGGGGAGGTGTAGAAGGTTTGAGTGTTGGTTGTTTCTTATTCAGTTTTTGTTTTCCCCGTAGTATGCATGTGTTACAAACCCTTCTGACATTTCATTGTTGCAGTAAATATGAAGTTTGTGCCAAATCCTTAGTGGGACAAAGTCCACTGCTGAAATTAATTTGAATAATATTGTGCTCAGGTGTGTCTTATATTGATAGGGGAATTTCTTTTTCCAAGGACAGGCTTGCTTTAGAATATTTTTGTTGGTTTCTCTTCTTTCCATGCATTAAGAAGATTGCCCTCCGACCTGCCTTACTCAGGAAGCCAGTAAAAAGACAGGCTGTTAATGCAGTGTGCTACAGCATAGCAGTGACAGCTGTTTATCTGGATGCATGTCCCAAAAAACCTGCCATGCTGCTGGGAATGGGACAGCCACAGGCTGTCTTAATACAGTCAGCTGCAGTTATAAAAAAAGGGGACAGTATCTTTCCCATGACAAGGTATAATCTTTCTGCTGCTGAGCCATGGCAGAATTTGGAGGCTAAAATAAGCTTGGGATCTTTAAAGGAATTATATTTGTTATGTAAAACTTCACTGAAAATGCTAGAAGTCGTCATACCTGATTGCCATCTGTTCCTTTTGTCCTTTAATTTACTGACAAGGAGGAGTTAACTTATTCTATAGGCATATGAATGCTGAAATAGTAATGAAAAGTGATTCTTGTGTCTCAGCCAGGAAGGGCATGAATAACCTTATGGATTACTTCAGTACATCTGGAGAGTATGGCCACATGCTTGCCAGATGGCTGGGCTTTTCTTCATTAGTACTATCAACTCTGAAATCAAACCTTAGATTCTTTGTGGGTCTGCAGTACTTATGTGCAGAATTTGTCACTGGAACGGGCTCCCTAGGGCAGTGGTCATGGCACCAAGTCTGTCAGAGTTCAGGGAGCATCTGGATGATGCTCTTGGTCATGTGTTTTAGTTTGAGGTAGTCCTGTGAGGAGCAGGGAGTTGGACTTGATGATCCTTATAAGTCCCTTCCAGCTTGAGTTATTATATGATTCTGTGATTCTTATTTCAGCTCACAGGGACTCTAAGCACTGTGCCAGCTGGTTTTATTATGTGAAAGACAAAATTCTGTTTGGGCATGTTGCTACCAAAGCACATCTCTCCCTCATGTTATACTCATAGAAACGCTTGTCTTTGCTGCTTGTCTTTTGCAAAACAGCTTTTGTCTCTCGCTTCATCCTTACTTTTAGCACAGCCATATCTAGATACTGTGTATGTCAACAGCTGTTTCTAGTCCTTCTGTTAGAGCTTGTATGAATGGGACCATGAAGTTTTCACAAGGCAGGGAGTCACAGGTGCTCTGTCCTGAAGGTTATACTTCTTTGGGAGTTGACTCTTGAAACATTTACAAAAGCAGGTGCAAAGTTACGCATTTTGGATTTGAATCTTGGACTGATGACTACAGCAACATGAGAACAGCATTTGGTGTGGAACATCATGATGGATACACCTGTTAGCATCCCACACAGTGAAGAAAGCAAACCCATAATAAGAAAGAGTTCCACTGACTGCATCTTGTGCAAAGCTTTCCAATACATTTGTAACCAAGAGAAACAGTTGAAACCAACATTACTTACCATAATACCTGTTAGAAGTTGTAGGTTTGGGTCCTGGAAATGTACAGTTCAAAGGCAATGATGGCATTTTAATCAACTTGCATGTTATACATGGGGTTTGTGTGTGTTATGTTTTGTGTGTGTATAATTTCCCATATATAGCTTGGAACTGTGATGCATAGTTTCTTACCCTAGCTGATTTGGCTGGGAGACCAGTGAAAAGTTCCATGTTTTCATCACTTACATCAGGTATTTCACTCATTTGAGTTGCTGAGAAGTATGCACTGAGTTGCTGATGAAACTCATGAGGCTTTTGCTGTCCAAGTAGCATTTATTACCATTAGAACAATGTCATGCCAAAATGTTAGTGTGGACTAAGCCACAGCCTGTGAATTTGCTTTAAGGATTGTTCTTTTTTGTTTGTTTCGTTCGGTAGTGTGTATCTCAAATGTGGTGTGTGTAGGACTGTGGCACCATGGGAACCTGTGCTCTGTCTGTGTGTGCTCTAGAAGGTATTTATTTCCATCTTTGACTGCCGAAGTTCAGCAGTATCTTCCTGGTACTTCACTATGTTCTTGTGTTGAAATGTCATGAACTTTGCTAATCATTATAGGTACTCTGCATGAAGAGACATCCATAGTCACTGTGATTCATATTGTTTAAAGGATTTTCAGTGTCCTGACTGTTGTTTGCTCCTTGTTTACATTTTCTTCAAGTTTTTCACATTTCCTTTTAACTTTTACTGTGTCCTTTCCATCTAGGAAGACTGAGAAAGGAACCCCACACTTTGGCTATTTTCTGACACCAAGCAGCACAACACTGTGGCAAAATTTTCTTCCTCCCTGCTTGAGACTGGCAGAACCCTGTCTATGGACAGGCTCCCAGATGGCATGGTGAAGGTGCCACTCCCTACAGCGTGCTACAAGTCTTCTGTAGTATGCTAGAGAGCCTCCTGAGTTAATGTCCATGTGTGGGCATTACAGGTGGCTTGACCCATCTCCAGAATCTTTCTGTGATTCCAGAGACAAACAATATAGATATAGCAAATGTCTCCATAGACTAGACAACTAGGGTTGTGTTAGGAAGTTAGCTTAGTCATGGATCTATTTGTAAATTGGAGAATTAAGTTCTTTAGCAGCTGCTCTTGACTGTCTGATCACTCACTTGCTGGGGTAGCCTGCCGGATTGTTTTACCTCGGCAATCATCCAGTGTTGTGTTTTTCTCAGTATCTTTCTTCCCATGTGAAGACTGATTTTTAGGGAAGACTGGGCATGATGCGATCAAAAGGATAGCTCCATTGTGGGTCAGACAGCATTGGTTGTCAGCCCTCATGCATTTTTGATTCCTGAGTCTTCCAGAGTCAAGAGCTAATTCTACACCGCTCTTAGTTAGCTGAATCTTGCTTAAATAGTTCTTCAGAAACACAAGAAATTGTAGTCTAAAATTGTATGAGTCCATATGTTCTCAGGAGGCCTGCTGTGAGCTGTTAGATCTGTGAAATTACTTCCTGTTGTTCAAGTGAATCAGTTCCCCTTCAGGTATACCTAAAACTCTCTTAGCTTTTTTTTTGTCAAAACTCTGTACGAGTATGGTTTGTTTTGCTCTTTCTCCCATAATTTAGAAATGCTTAAGAGGCCTGACTCATGCTTGCCTTGGCTAGTTGCCAGGATCTTACTGACATTGTTACCAGCCTGTGAGCTACATGCTCCTTATCCAGTTTAAATTTGACTTTGCTCCTTTGCAAAAATCATCTTTGTGGTGGGTATCACTCAGACAGCATAACTAGAGAGTGAATTTAGGTTCTTGTAACTCACTGGAATGAAGTATTGGTAGGATGTCCTGCTAAGTTTACCATATTAATGTTTTAACTGCAGCTTAAACTAACCCATCAGACCCTTCTTCTTCCCTCCTTACAGCTGCCACCAGATGCAGGATTAATCAAGCTCCACATGTCGTATGTTTTCAGAGCACTGTGTCCAGATAAATAAATTCTTTGCTTCACTGGAAAGATTTGCGGAAAGCCTGGCAATATCTTTATGGAAATTCTTCAAATGGATCATTCAGCACGTTAAGTGTTTGTCACTAATGAATGGGTGAGAGTCTTGGCAATGCTTTATCATGCCTAAGAGTATTCCCATACCTGAGATAAAATGGGCAAGGAGTCAATATACTGAATTCCTCCTGTGCCTGTTGCTCATGCCTAGATTTAAGGAGAGCTGTTTTACATGCTTCTTGTTTAACCAGCTGTCTTTAGGATCTTTTAAACATCACCCTGTCACTTGGGAGACTGCAGGTCAACTCATCGTGAGTGAGTTGAATCCATATGGGCAGAGTCTCAGAGAAGAAAAATAACTTCTTAACATTCAGTAACTGTTTATTCTAGAAGGTTTTCTTCTGTGGATCCGACAAACTGGCCTTCCTCCTGTGAGCTTTGGAGTCTGTCTCAGCTACAATTTATTTCTTAGTGATGACTGATACATCGTCAAGCTAATCTCTTTGGTGGGTCTTGAGGACAGGGTTAAATAAAGTTACATAAAGGACAGAATTTTCTCAGCACAGACAAACAGCTAGCTTTAATTACACTAGAGGATCATTGGGCTTCTTTATGGCGTGTGTCCACAGCATCCTGTTTTTCTGTATAGATGTACTCAATGAGGAAAAATCAGAAGCAAGAGGATGAACGCATCCATTTTTGCACTTGAAATTACTTCTTCCCTCCCTTTAAAACAATAAGCCTTCCAACTTATCTTTATTTACACAGACCTATCCACGTTGGCATCAGTTGTTTTTTCTCTTCATAAGGAAAAGTATTTCTGTCTGCAAGGTACTGGATTTGTTAGCATGTTTCTTGGGAACAGCTCTTACAGTACACATAGCTAGTCTTGCTTTATAATGGGTGTCTAATACTCAATAAAGCAAAATAGTTGACTTTTGCCTCTTGGCACCAGTTCAGCAAAATACTTAAGCACACTTAACTTCTGAACTCATGAGAACCCCCAGAGATTTGAGTGGAAATATGAAAGTCTTTTATAATAGGTTATTTTAAAAAATGAATGTAGAATACAGAAAAAGGAAATTTTGCACAAAAGTATTAGTTTTTCCATTACTTCAGTGTGTTTTATCTTTCCCCCCATTTTATTGTGTACTATCCTCATTACTTTTTGTTACAAAGCCCTTGTATAAAACACTTGTTATCCTGTAAAGGAGAAATTGAAGCTCTGCAGTGACTGAGTCAGCATCACCTAGCACAAATGTCCTAGGTTGCTTCTTTTCTTAAATCTCAGTGTGGGTGGCATGCTGGAGCAGGGCTGAAAAGACATAAGAAGACATGGAAGTGGAAGGGGTGAGAGGAACACAACTCAGAAGACTGGGTTGCCTGTCCACAGGCGGTACTGTAGTTTGAAGTGGTATAAAGCTTGTGAACATTGTGGATGCTGCTCCAGCTTCGGCAAAGCCTCAGTGATGCCTGCTTCACACAGTCCAGTGTTTTACATGGAAGCCTGGTTAACCCCTTATGTCTGCATGGTACCATACAGGCCAGTACAGAGATACTATCTGGAGTCCCACCGCCTGTGTGTTTGTGCTATCAAAGCACCAAGTCTGGCCTGTGAAGGAGACCAACCAACAGGAGCACAGTGGCACACTGATGGGACTGGACTGATTCCTGCTTGACAGGTAGCTTCTTTGCCATGAGGTTACATATTCCTGAACCATGCTCAATTGCACAATATAACGTATGTTTTTACTGCTGTTTGCACCTTCAGAGCTGCCTGAGGTCGGCGAGTGCCTACTAGGACTTAAATTACTGTAGTCCTCTCCTCTCCCAAAAATTCGGGCTATGAATTTTGTGGAGCTGCACCTGAGAAATGCTGCAGACTTGTTCGTGGTCTCCTTTCTTGTTTCTTTGCATCCTGTCATGTCTCTGTTTTCCCTCACACACAGCAGGAAAGCACACTAGTGTAAATACTGTTCTTACAATAAACTCTTCCTCTTAGCAACCTCAGTCCAGATACAGGCATTCAGGCTGACATTCTGGGTTAGTTTTAAACACAGTGGATTCATTCTGATTTATATCATTCAATGGGAGAGGAAGAAAATTGTTGGCCATATGTGGAGTTCAAATGCGTAAAATTATTAATAGTTTGTAAACAGAATTTTACAGTCAAGTAATTACTAGTAAAAGGTAACTGAGAATAATTTCTAGCAGTTAGATGTGAATTCGTGTAAGTCCTGGTTCTGCTGCCTGTAATAAGAGCTCAAGTACTTTTTCTGGAATAAATGGGTTTTCATTATGATTAAATTAGTTTTTCTTTTTTAAAAGTATAGGAATTTTCTTTTTTTCTCTTGACCTACTAATGTATTTATTACAGAATTCCAATGTTAAAGGCAATTTCAAGAAAGTGCTTCTTAGTAGCGCTACTCATAGCAAACACCACCGAGTCAGGATTTGTTTTAATTTTATTGTTATTGTGCAAAAGCTTAGTGTCTAGCAGTTGTGTTCTTTCCTGAACACCTGCTCCATGCAAAAATCTGTCAAAGTGCTGAGGTTTTTTTTGAAGCTGACAGAGGGGGTCTCTTCTTTTTTTTTTTTTTTCTTTCTGGAGACTGTGAAGAATTGTGTATTTTGTACAGTACTTTCATGCTGACAGCACAGTTCATACCATGATAGTCTGGCTAAGCAAAAACAGATGTCATAGGCTCATTGACCAGTTTCCTCTCTGAAGGAAAGGTTTTTCTAATAAGGTCCAGTTTTTCATGGTAGAATTTCTTTAATGCTGTATTTCCTTGAAAACAATGAAAGTTCTTGGTTTCCATATGCACAAACTTCAATTAAATGGAAGTAAGCACTTAGCTCTTCAGAGAACTTTTTTCTCCTGTGGAATCTCATTGGTAGGACTCTATGTTATCATCTAGACTTCAGAGAGGAATTGACAAGCCAAAGCTGTACTCAAGGCCTTAAAACCTAAGCCTGTGATCTCCTCCCGTGCAACTTCTTAAAAGTGATTGAGCTTCTCAGGAGATTCTTCAGTCCTCACAGAGCCCACAAATTTGGGATGGTAACAGTCTCACTGTCATAATACATATGTAACTTGCATGCTATTGATAGTTTTAACATTGGCAGTAATTTAATATCTGGATCACTACAACAATAACCTACTCCCAGCACCTGCAAATATGGAGAGAAAAATTCTGGCTTTGCATGCCAGCTGCTTCCTGTATTTGTTAGAGGTGCATTTACTGTCTCTATTCCCTGGTGAATTCTGCATCAGCGGTGGTTCACTCCACAGCAAATGAGGGAGACTAGACTAAAGTACAGTGTCCATAAAAAGTATCCTTGCACCTCCTGCACGTAGTGGATAGGATTAACACATTAGTTTTGAAGGCAAAGGCAGACTCAGCAAGAAGCTGTGCTGGCTATTTTTACTTTGACCACTTACTCCCTGAAGAGCAGGGACGAGGCAGAGGCATTCTGCAGCCCTTTCTCAGAGATCTAAAGCAGAGCTGTGCTGTGGCTGTTGGCCTACTTAGAAGTGCATTTCAGTTCTGCAGTGCTCCCCTGGCTCTGTAGCTGGCTATGCAATTAGGCACGTGAATTTACTTTTAGCCCCTGGGATTGAATCAGAAAGTTGCCTGCTGGGATTGGGACAAAAATTACTTTACCATTATTTTCTAAAGTGTCTCAAGTGCTTTACAATGTGCTGTCCTTTTGGTATGTTGCACAAGGTGCTTGTAATGGTAGCCTGAGATACTACAGAGCCTGTGTGCAGGAGAACTGAATGGTATGGAACGTGGGGCTGTGTGTCCACACCGTGGCCTATAGGTGGCAACAAGGACTGTCAGTAACAGCAGGGACCCACTGTGTGTGTGTTCGGGAGCCCGAGTCCCGAGTCCCCTGGTGAGTGTTTTAGCTATCGTTGTGGTGCCTCAAGCCTTTTCAAGTCTGCTCCTAGAGGAGACAGAAGTCCAATGAACTTGAAGGGCCCAGAGGGAGATACTGTTTTTTACTTTGTTTGTTTTAGGAATCTAAAGCCAAGAGGCTAACCTTCCACACAGTAGCTCATGTCCTTGGAGTATAGTGGTGATGGTGCTGAGTGCGAATGTGTTCCATGTGGCTCCAGTAAGTTCCTAGTACATATGGTTGCTACGTGTTACAAGGCATGAGCAAGGTAGGTTGTTTATAAGACTTCACCTTTCTGCTGCAGTAAGTTTTAGTTTTTGCTCTTGAAAGACTTCGAACAGGGCGAGAGGCCAATGTGAGACTGAGAGGCAGGAGAGAGTATTGAAACAGTTAGTTGGCACCGCAGTTGTGTGGCTTGAGTGTCAGGAGGCTCCATTGATAGAAAGGGAATTCAAATTGTCCTGAATAGACTTTAACAGAGAGGTTACTTCTGCAGTTGTTAACAATACATAACTGTCCTTATAACTACAGTCGGACAAAAAAAAACCCCTGAAGTTACCATTTTTCAAGACAGAAACTACCCGTGAGCACCAGACCTTGATTCAGAGTACCTTTAGTCCACCTGTAGAGGCATTTTAGAGTAAAAACCTTGCAGGAGTGGGAGGAAGCAAAACCAAAATAGCCAAATCTTTTCAGAACCTTTGTAGCTGTTGTTTTCAGATGCTTTTTGTTTATTGATTTCTGTTGCTATGATCTTTCTTTGTGAGATGTAGCATACTAGAAAGAAGAAAGAATAGGAACTTGTTGTCTACTATTTTTTTTTTTGCCTTATGCTTCTGACAGCCTCTCTGCCAGCCATGGCAGTTTACATCTTATCTTCGTGAAATGTCCTGGTTATCTGGGCTGTATGTGAGCGCTTAGAATTCCACTGCTTTTTACTTAATAAATTAAAGACTGGGAAGGAGTAACACTGTAATACTTGACCATATAAGGGGGGTGACAGTTTTAGTTCTTCTCCTTGCACAATAAGCAGTTGAAGCCTTTTAAGGGAAGGCAGTGCAGACAGAGTGAAAACATCCAGAAGCAGAACATCCATTTCACGTTATAGTTGGTGCCAGTGCTGGTGCTGTCATTGCTACTGCTGTGAATTTCTCACAGGCTGTTGGAGTTGCATAGTTAAAAAGAAGGCAAGACTTGCAGATAAGACTGAAGAAAACAGTTAAAACCATTTAGTCCATGGTTGGTGCATCTTGAGAAACAATAAGAATGCAGAGGGAGCTAACCAAAGGTGAGCTGAATTAAACTTTCAAAGTTCAGACATGGAGTAGCAAAGAGCTCTGCAGCATCAATGAGAAGAGACCACAGAAAGAACAAGAAGAAACATCATGCAGTGAGAATGGGATAGGGACTTGGTGACTAAAAAGGCAATTAATGTTGTGTCTAAATTTTCAATGAAGTTTAAAAAAAAAATAGTTTGCAAAAAAAATTCAAATGTTGGAGAGGGAGTAAGATAACTAATGCAAATAGTTGGCTGGAAAAGAAACTGTGGCTGCATGATGGGAGTTCAATCCTGGATGTCATCTTTGTACTCCGAAAGAATGAACCCATGAAATCATAGGTCTAGTTGCAAGTACACTTAAGTAAGTTCATCAAGGTGAAGACTGTACTAAGTGGTAGAGAATGGCAAAAGTGGAATCTCTAATAAAAGGATGGAAAAATTGATGTAGGCAACCATAAGTCAATTGTTTTGATCTCAGAAGTGTCCAGAGTGTTAACAATTTTTGAAGCTTCTCAGGCAGTAAAATATTAAATAAAACACATTTGTATGCCAAGATTAGACTGTGCAAAGACCTATTTTCAGCTAGAGAAATTATTTTCTCAATAAATCAGATGCAGATCCTTATTTGAGATATTTTGCATTATTTGTGTGAGGAAAGATTACAGAAGTGGGAAGAAAAAACAGTTTTCTTAGTTTTAGTCAAACCATAGTCTTGTCTTCAAAATAAAATATGCTTCAGGCCTTAAATCAAATGAGGCTTTTTAATCAGATGGAGGTTAGATAACACAGTCTACTTCAGTGGCTAAGTAGAGATTTAGAAGAACTGGTGTGAAACCTTTTCTTTCCGTAGCAGAGGTTTTTGATCTCCTGTGAAATACTGCTACCACACATTATCCTTCAGTGGCCCACATATTTGTCCCTCAAATTCCTTCAGTTTCTGTTCGTTAGGGCCTGAGAGTGCTCACCCTTCTGCAGAATCAGGCTTATTGCTCTCTAATTTGCAACACCTTGTCTGCCTCAGTGCTGGCTTCACAGAAAGGAGTAAGAATGAAAAAAAAAAAGTGTCCATGAGACAGCAGTCTGTGTTTTGAAGCCTGCTCTCCCAGGTGCATGTGAGCATCTTTCACAGATGCAGCTGATACCTGCAGGGAGTGGAAGACAGGAGAGACAAGGACATGCAATAGCAGCTTCTTTAGTGATTCTTTCATTAATATCTCTGTCTTCCTCCAAGTTAACACTCCAGAATGAGTGCGATGCTGCAGTTTACCCTAGCCAGCATTTCACCCTAGCCAGCATTTCACCTACAATGCAAAACTTTAGCCAGTCATTTACCCAGTGTTGTGACCTTTATCTTTGTGGTGAACAGGCATCATGACTGCCAGGATAATTTTGTTTGATTGACTGATCTATTCTCAGAAGTTATAAAAGTTTCACTGGGCACAAGAAGGTCAGCTTGCCACAGGCCATTTGTTATGTCTGAATGATATGTATTCATCAGGAATTTCTGTGGCATTGTAGAGAATAGGTTGGAGCAGGTTTACCTCTGACTTTTGTTTATGTAAGTCAGGGTAATTGTGCTGAAGTCAGTGGTGTTTTGCTAGTGCAAAACCACAGTGACTGGGAGATATCCTCAAGGACCACTCTGCTTTATTAGCCCATCTGTGAAAAATAGTCTGTTGACTCCACTGGGTGGAAATCTGAACAAAGGGTATCACACGGACAGTCCTTTAACTCTTTTAAATAAAAGAACTTTTTTTTTTTCCCCGTGGAAATTTATCTTTTTACGCAGTTTAAGCAGGATATTTTTACCGTAATTCAAAGGAAAATCATTTGGGCTATCAAGAGTCCTGCACCCTCTGTTTTCCTAGTTAGGTGACATGCATATGACTATAAAACATATGGAAGAAGATCTGGGATAATCAGATGTGCAGCTGTAAAATAAATAGTCCAGTTGCCTGGTGCAGAACAAGTAAGTTTTCCATGTTAGTCTGTTAAAGCTTTCAGGAGCAATTTTAGAATTAGCTGTTCATTTCTTTTTCTGACAGGAAATTTTCAAAAATGGTGATCTTCCTTATGAATATTGTTATTTTGTTTATTCTTACCTCTGTTATGAACGGGCCAGCTCATGCTTTGGTGAAGTTTATTGTAGAGTTCAAGAACTGGCTTAAAGTTATGTGTTGGTACTAAACTCTCACATAATTGTATTTTCTAGTGATGAAATAACTCAGATTGCTTCTTATGGTTGGGTTGTATGTTTTCCTTATGTTTTAATAAAAAGTGGGCAGGCAGTATAGGTAGTGTGGGACTAGCTCTTCAAAATAAAAATGAGAGTGATTTTTTACAGTGGGAGGGTAAATTTCTTGTTTTAACTCACTTTATTATCTCCCAATTTAGAAAAATCTGCTCCTGCTTTTTTAAAATCACAAAATACAGTTTTAGATAATGTGTGTAATTGCAAAAAGTACAGCCCACTCTTCTTTGATTTTTCTTCTTAATAAATATTTCAGCATATTGGGAACCCTTAAATACTTTTAGCTCTGATATGGGTAAAATAACTCAGGTTATTGCCCTTCAGTTTAGGTCCAAGTATAAAAACCCTGTTTCCCAGTCTAGCAAGACTGAATTAGTGCTACACACAGACAGAAGAAACTTTACTGTGTAATCTCATTGATGTAGTGAGCACTTACGCTGAAAGAAGGCAAGCAAGAATATTGTTTGAAGTTGGTCCCATATAATGTCTGAGGTGACAAGAACCAGCACGTCCACAGTTTGTTGTATTCTTTCTACATAGTTCATACTCGTGGGGCATATAAACACGAGTATATCAAGTGTGTGGTTAGACATAAATAGAATTCCTTTACTTCAAATAGACTAGGAAAAGGAACCACTTTGTATGGCATTTTTTGTTTTGTTTTTATTTTGAATTGCTCTGGAAGTATCTTCCATTTATCAAGTCGGGCCTTTTGACAGCTAACACCTTTCCCCAGAGTGCTGGGAGACTGAATGACCTTACAGGAGCACTACTGCATCAGTATCTTGATGATGATGCATTACACACATATATAATGACATATAAAATTTACTCTGATGATTGAGACCTCTGCAGGATATAAACTCTTTGCAGCACCAGTTCTAAAACTCACTTTCTGGAAGAAATAGTATCCTGTCTGACCAAGGGATCTCACAAAACAACAAAACCACTTGAATTTCCATTTCTGTGTCCCCAAATTTGGGTATTCAGTGTAAATGTACAGAAAGAAGAGAAACTTAAAAGGCTCTATATATGTAGACTTGTTTGAACTGTCCTGTGAACATACATTGCTAAAAACATCATAATTGTAATTAATGGATCTGTGATTTGTTATAGATAAAACAAAAACCTTTACTGTGATTCACTAGCAATTGGTCTTGCAGAATTACAAGTTCCAGAAATCCCCGTCCTCTGAGGTTATTTTCCTGTAGTTTGCATTGTTATTTGTTTGATCTGATGCAGCACATTATTTATCTGAGTCTGCAGTTTTTTAAGGATTTTCTACATCTTCTGTGGGAACCCCTCTCATGTTTCCTGGGCTGATCATTTGCCTTAAATGTCTGTAGGATATATAAAGGCACATTCTGCATTTCTTGAGTCTTCCAGTGATGACGCTGTATTTCAGTAAAATGGCGGGTAAAAAAGGGTATGCTTAATTTTCAGTGTGCTTCTACTTATTTACTCTGTTAAAGTCCTAGGAGTCAAGAACCAAAAAAATATTGCAAGGAACAATTTGCCCTATTTTACTATAAACTTTGTATGTGTATGTTTGTATGTATATTATGGTTTTTGTTTGTTTGTTTGTTTGAAAGGCTTAGTTTAAAGTAAGCCAAATGACAACAAAATCAAGATATGTATTTTCAGTGCTAGCCTAGTGCATAGAAATCTTTTAAAACCATTGCAGCCCCTGGAGGCCTTTGGTGCTGGTCAAGGTAAGTCCATTTGAGGCTGTTTGTCTCCAGAGTAGAGGAATACAGAAAAGTGAAAGGGAAAGGATTTCCTTCTCCAAAAACAGTACCAGGATACGGGAACATTTCTGCAAGCAAAGATATTCCTCTTGTATTGTTATGCTGCCTCAAGACAATTGATTTTACTCTTCCAGCATTTTAGCCATTGTGTTCTGCTTGATTGTTTTCTACTTTTTGGCAGTACAGTCGTGTTCCCAGCCTACAGTTACTGTCAAACAGAGATTAAATCCTTTTGTGTTCTTGAGTTTTTGCAGAGCAAGTCAGAGACTTGTTCAGTTCCACACTGTGTAACCTCCCTTATGAAGCAGCAGCTCTAAGGGCCACTAATATAGCTAATGCTGTATAAAGAAAGGAGGTATACACTTGCCTCCGCTTCTAAACTAGAGACATGAAAAACAAGTTTAGAATTAAATATTTTGATAATATTTTTTTCTCCAGGTACCTCTTCAGCTCTTTTCAAATAAGTGTCAGCAATTCTTACTCATATTTAAATAACACTTTAGATGTAATATATAAGTACAAAAATGAACACCTGTGCTGAATAGGAGGAGACTCAAATAGCAATGGATATTTATTACATTTTTAAAAAGTGGATTTGGAGACTTAATACCAGTGCTGATTAATATTTTAAAGATTTCAGAGTGAATACTTAGGGTCTAAAGTATCATTTAGGTACCTTTATGTACCAGGTTTTGAAAAGGTCAGTATTTGCATATTTGGACAACTCATCCTATCTACCTTGCATGCCTGCTTTAAAATAGAGTGATGGACTGTCTGAAAATGTGTGGCTTGTTGCTGATCAAAGAGGTGACTGCTTTCACCTTGACATGGAACTTCTTAGGTGGATTGTGTTAAGTGGATTGAATCCTGCTTGAATTGACCTGCTTTGCCTGGGCTTGACTGTAGTTAAAGTTATGTAAATTGCCTCACATCAAGTATTCTGAGGGTGTGGAATTTAGGAAGTGTGTGCTGGGTGTGATTGCTGCAGCAATCCTAGGGCAATCATAAGGTCCTTTTCAGTCAGTCAGATTGCTTGACTATATCTCAAGTCTTATTTTTCATATTAAAAGTGGCTCTGAAAATCCTAGTCATACAATGGAAACAAGCAAATATAATTAGAAAATAAATATAAATATAATTAGAAAAATGGTAATTTTCGTTCTGCATAAATCCCATATTATTAGTGGGTTCCTTAGAAAATTTGGGGTTTTCTTCTTGTTTTTTTAGTCCAATAAATTATTTTTATTATAGTTTATAATAGGAATAATTATCAGTTAATGACCTGGGGAAGGGAAAGCACACCAAGCTTATATGGTGGTTTATTTTGGTTCTTGAAAATACTGGCAGGTCAGCCAATTAATGGCAGTATTTTGTTGAGGTGCATCAGACGTGACGGGAAAGTAAGTTCAGGCTCAGGATGAGACGTGGAAGGCTTTTTTAGAGGAGATGCCCCATCATGGAAATGTTCCTGTATTGTCTGGGCTTTGAACACATGAACAGAAATGTATTTCAAGCGTGTCAGTATTGGCCACTTGTGTTTTGTAAACCTGATGCTTCAACTTTCATTAAAATACTAGTACAAAGCTGTGTGTCTCTAGATATAACTGTTTCTTGCTCAGCAACAAAAGAAAGATACTGGCAAAGCATATTGAGCTGAGGTTCTACATTTTCCAGAATACTACACGTAGTGTATAAACATAGCTGGTTTCTGGTTGAAGTCAGGTTCTGAAACAAGGATCAGTTTTGAATGGCGCTGTTGATCTGATTGGTTTGGGGGTTTTTTTGCTTATAGCCCAGCTGTCAGGAGATATAGCAAGACCTAGAACATTCCTCAACCAATCTCAGGCCGTATGTAAAAAAGCACTGTCTTAATCATGGGATGTTTTATTGTGTCTTTTCCAGAGTGGCAAAAGTAATGAAGGTTCCTGTGTATGAAACACCAGCAGGATGGAGGTATTTCTCCAATCTCATGGACTCTGGACGTTGCTCACTTTGTGGAGAAGAAAGCTTTGGCACTGGTAAGCAATATATAATCAAAAATTTCCACAGAGTTTTAATGACAACTTTTAATTTTCCTGAGGGCCTCAATTCAAAGCCAAAAGATTCAGCAAATTATCTCTGTCTTGTACTGGAACAGAGAACTGTCAGTTGTTCACATCTTGAGGGTCTTCTTGCAGCTCTGGTGTCCAGTACCTTGAGGTACGAAAAGTGTGAAAGATGGACATTCAGAAGCCAGAGGCAATATTATCACTGCCCAGACAGATTTTGGAGGTGCCTGGCACTCTCTTCTGACTTGAACATGATGCAGAAAGTTCTCACTGGTTCCACTGTAACAGTCTTTTCACAGACTGCAGCAGCATTTGGAGGGATTTTGCCTCTAATGAAAAACTACATGGTTATTCCTGATATGATTCAGTGTACAAGGTATGAGGATTACCATGTCTAATGGTCTGTCTAATCAAACCTGTTGCAGATGTCCCTTTTGGGAACATCCCAATTACTCAAAAGTCAGATAAAATCACCATTAGAGAAATTCAGCTGCATGTCAGCATCTGTGTCTTCTCTGAGTATTTCTCCCTTATCTGTCCCAAGAACCAGTAAAACAATAGAATGCAGAATGACAGACAGATCTGGCCCTCCTGACTTCAGTACCGACAGGAAGCATTAGAGCAAACAATTAAAATATGTAGTCTGTAAATCTGCACAAAGAAGGTTTTGGTTTATGAGAAAAACTGAATAAATTTCACAGTGTTTCTTTTTTTCTCTCTTGGATTCTGGCACAGAAATTCTTTCTTCTTTTTATTTATTAGTAGGGCTATGCTACAAGTGTTTCTGAATGAGCACGTTTCAGAATAGCTTAACCATTTGCCTGGCTAATAATGTGAGTTCCATGGAATTCTTTATTTGGGTGTATAATGAATTGACTGCAGCTTTTCATAGAGAATAATTTATCGTGCAGTGAAACTTGGTTACAAATTTCATTTTGCTTTGACGGAGTTTAGTCTAGTTTAAGTTTGTTGGTTGAGGTCAATTAGAGCAGAATGCTGCTTTTTTTGAAAATGAGGATACCTTTAGGCCATAAACATGCCACTTTATGTGTTAGGCTGTCATTAACCTTTCTGTAAGTATCTGAATAGACTAGGATGAAGGAACCAGAAATGTGTTAGATTTCTTTGGGTGACTATCTGTAAAAAGTAAGAAAATTTAAATTAATAATGAATGTTTATTTTCTTTCTGTTGTGGGTGGGAACCAGTGTCCCATTATTAGCAACCTGAATGCCTTGGCTTAATTGCTGTGACTACTGGAGATTTGTATTGCCTTGAGTGTATCTTTTGACTAGATACTTTCAAAGGGTGTTCTGCAAGATCGTTGAGTCAGTTCTAACTTGGAGACAGTGACAGGAAGATCTTCCACTTTTCAGAAATACTGGCATTTTTGTCATGGTGGGTTGTTCAACTGTGTCTCCATTTGCCTTTGAGAGGTCTGGACTGGGGAGTTTTCAGCTCTCACTACTTTTTGATGTTTTTTCGCCAGCCAGTTCTGTACACCTTTCCTCTAAATAGCTGAAGTTCCCCCTGTTCATCCAAAACCAGAAAGTTCCATGAAACTTGGATGGGTATTGAGGCATCAGTATGACCTCACTAGCACCCAAATTATTTGTTAAAAACTCCTGCCTTCATCATCATGCTGAAGAAGGGGAAGTGTGGGTTTTGACTGGAAGGAGCTTGTAGAGGTTTGATGGTGAATTCCCATGGGCTGAAGTACATCTGGGTACCTCAGCCCACAGAGTACGGCATCTCCTGTGCTTGCAGTTTTATGTGTAGGGGTAGGTAAAGCACACAGAGGTGGCCTCTATGTGCCATATATATTTTGCCACGACAAACCACTGACTCAGGCCTGTTTCAGCTTGGGGAGTAAGGCTCCTAAACCATTTTCACCTGGTGATGTTGAGTATGACTCTTGGAGATGCTTTCTGTCTCAGGGAAGATGGAAGAATCTTTGGTTTCTTGGTACAAGCCTTGCCTCCTTTGAGGAGACTTGTCATTAAAATTTTATGGTGTAGTTATAAAAAAAGTCAAACATTGAATTTCCCTGGCACACTGAAAAAGCCTGTTCAGGTCTTGCTATATAGGCTGTCCCAAGCATTGGGGAACTTCAGCCCCTCAGACCAATTATATAGGAATCAAGAGGAGTGATTTCAGGGCCTCGTCTTCTGAAACACTGAAGACATTGTGATCTGTGTTGGCCTAACTTTATTAACCTGCATATCAGATGGTTTTTGAAGTTGGGAAAGAGGGACAAGTGTCTATTCATAGAGGTCAGGGAAGGGCTTCTGGAGTTTGTGTGTCCTTCTAGGTAAGCAAGATAATTCCTCTAACTTCTCTCTGTTTGGGCAGCTGACTTTTTTACTTCGCTTGTATCCTTCTGTAGGGCTCTAAAACAATTGCATTTTGTACTATAGCCTCTTTCCTGCTTTCTCCTGTCTCCTGACCTCAGACCAGTCTGCATTCCTAGCACTCTCCGTGTTCCTCTCTTAATCTGGTTCCCCTATCATTAATTCTTCGGATTCCTGATAAATTCTGTCTCTTGTGAATTCTAAGAGTGCTTGAACAACAGATTGCTGGCCAGCGTGGAGACCTGCTCTACAACAATATTTAAACTGTGCACCCTTGTATGTTCTGGGCAGACGAGCTTTGTTGTACCTGTAGCACTTCAGTGCAGGAAGCCTCCTGACCTCCCATTTAGGCCGATGCCATCTCAAGGCTAATCTGAACCCTCAAGATTAAATCCCTTGGGCATCTGGACAGTTTGAGCACTGGGTCTAAATTCTCAGTGTGTGTGTAGTTGCTGTGTAAATGAATTGTGACAGTGCCTACAGGGCACTGAGTATGATGCCTAAAGTTTGTTTTTTCTCACTGCCTCAGTTTCCCTATCATCTTTCTGTTCAGTGCAGCTCTCTGAAAATATTTCATATGCCAGCAGGTTTATTTGTAAAACACAGTCTGGTCTGTAGATGACCAATACTTTAGCAATGCAAGTTGTTCTTAGCAATAAATATTTACCTTGTTGCAAATCTTTTGGTAATGTCTTAAGCTGCATGACCCTCACAAGTTTCTGCTACTATTGGGCATTTGAATCAATTTTACAGCTTTCTCCATAATCATATCTATTTAGGGAACTGAAACTTGGCACTTCTTTAGCTTTCAGCATGGAATATTTAAAGAAATGTATTATATAGTTGATCAGAGTGGGAAACTTGTTCGGTGCAAGAGAAAGGGATTTTACAGATCCACATTCTGTCTTCAAATTAATGGAACCGTACTGGAGACCGATTGCTTGTGTACCCAGGTAATCCAGGCCAGCTGGAGTTTCCAAATAATACAGAGCCTTGGTTTTATAACATAAGGGATTTTGCTCTGGCAAGTAAATAAAAGCAAATTTTCTGCTATAAAAGGACAAAAGATTTTGAAAACATCCCATAGGGCAGTGTTTCCCAGACTTGTTTTCTGGCAGCTGATCTTGGAGCTCAACCAATACTTTAAAAACTTCTTCCATTTTTGTAGCAGTGTAGGGAGCTTGTCAGATGAGGTTAGTAGCTTTCTGGTTCTATGACTAATGTCCACAACAGAGTTCAGAGAAGGGTGTCAGCAGCAGCAATTCGTTTCTAAATTTCATCAGTAAACTATTAATCAGTATTAGGAGACCTGTGTGGCTGATTTATCTTTCTGCAGTTTAAGCCCCTTCAGTAATTTCTACATCCTTCATAAATTTGCATACTTCATCTCCCCGTTTCCAGATGCCATTAACACCAGCTGCCTTCTGCTGCAAGATTATGTGGAAGAAGAACTAAGGGAGAATATAAAGATGTGCTGCTGCTGAAATTAATGAAAGCCTTAGAAGAGCCATTTGGTAGCATCTGTTACAGTAATACAAATCTAAAATAATCACATTAATTTGAGTAAAGGAAGAGTTCAGAATGCACCTCGGTCTCCATTTGCCTAATATATTGTCAAGTTTCAGATTGCTGGGTGATAAATTTGTAGAGCTCAGAGTGTGTGCAAACAGAATGATTTACTGTGAGTTTGTATGCTCACTGCAATCAGATTTTTTAAAATCACATTTACAGCACACAATACACTAGACAGAGCTGATTAATTTAGAGAAAAGCAATTACATTTTCTTCATGCATGTGATCCTCAGGGCTCACCATCTTGGAATTTAAAATCTTCTCAGATGCAGAATAAATTAGACATGTAAAAGACAGCCTGCATGCCCAACAGATTTACAGTATCAGAAAAATCGTAATATGAACATTTTTTGCATTATTTTACTTTGTTTCTAAGGCTGCTGTCTCTCAAGACTTTGCTTCAGTTTAAGCCTGTTTAAGCTGAATACTTCTTTATGAATGGGAGCATGCTTTGAAAGTTTTCCCCAGACTGTTTACTCTGAGTCAGGCCACAGCAATTGACTGTTGCAGTAGTAAAAAATAACTTTTGCTACTGTTACATGGAGAAGTATGTGACAAATTAACTTAAAAATAAGCTGTCGAAGTAGTTGCTGTTAACTATAATTTCCCTTACCGATGACAAATTAAATATAATAGGATAATGAGAACAATATTTGTTGACTCCACTGTTCTGTTGCCTCTTACTGCTTGAGGTACTTAAACAGAGGCTGGAATTCATCAATGCCTTGGACGTTTCAGTTGAAAGTATTACTGAGAATTATCCGGAGATTGCTGAGAGCCCTCAGCAAGCCAGTAGGACTGTTAGTATCAGAATCTCAATAATACATAGTTGCAGGGCACCTTTTACAGGATCTCTGTAGACAGGGCAGCTCGGCCTCCACGGATCTGCAGCAGCAGATAGTGCATCTATAAAGCAAAGAAGAATGCTGTTAGCTGAACTGAACGAGCTCCCTCCCTAGAGTTTCTACCATATGAGCTGGAGAGTAGCGATAAGTGAGAGAGCAGAGCCACCAGCAAAGGTACCATAGGTGAAAACCACAGTTGACTATTAATGTGTGGTAATGGATTTTAATTTGCTAAAAGAAAGGCAATAAATAGAATAACATATGTGTGTATAGTAACCCAGTTAATGGATATGCTAGTGAAATAGCAGAGGTGGAATAAACAAATTCTGAGAAATACCAGTTGTCAGTTTTCCTCCTATGAAGAATAACGAACTGAGACACTTCTTGGGCACCCAGGATTATTGTCCCTGTACTCACATCAGGCTGGCATTTTTTTAATTAGTGATTTTTGATTCTGGAACAGTTGGGTTGTTTCCAGCTTTTCCATCCAGACATTTTCCTCGGGATTACTTTCTTGCAATGCTCTTTCCAGAGAAGCAGCAATCTGTATGTCCTCCTGAAGGACACCCAAGGACACAGCATATGCCAGAACTGCTGAATGGATCAGAAGAATGACATGTGTATACACTCGTCCCTCTTCATAGAGATTTATGAGCTTAGGTCATGCCAGAACAAGGCTCAGAGCACAACAGAGACCTTTCAAAAAAATTCTTCTGTCCATGTTTCATGCAACCTTTTCGGTTCAGTGAAACACAAAGTGTTTGTTAAATGAAAACGCACTTCTTCAGTGTTCAGCTCAGGCCATTGCACACTTGCCATGATGTATAGACCATTTTGCTGAATGAATGCCGTGCCTTCCACTGTACAGTTTGATAGCTTGCAGTCTGCAGTGTTACATCACAGGGGAATAAATGATCATTTACACTGGAATAAGTTGCTGAGGTGTTTAGCTCAGTACCATGTCTCCACTTCTTGCTGGTGTCTGTTGAGACACTTCAGCAGTTTAAGTTGCTGGCAACAGAGATTACTTTTTAGGTGAAATTGAATTTTTCAGTGCTAAACTGCTGAAAGGAGAGACTGGCAGGTGAAGAAGGAAAGGAGCAGCGTAGGTGGGGTGAGCTTGCTGTTATCAGGGCCCTGCCCAGCCCCTGGGGCTTCCACCCCACCCAGGGCCCCATGTCACCCCTGGGGCCGTCAGCCCCTGCTCTGGTCTCCAGCTCCCCACAGGCCTGCCCTGCCCGGACATGAGCCCCTGGGCCAGGCCTGCCCACAGGCCAACATCCTGGATGCCTGGGGCTGGGGCTGCCCCAATGCTCCCCCATCTGTGGCCCCTGGACGGAGCTGCGACAGGCCCTGGATGCCAGGCCCTGCCCTGAGGGACCCCAGGGAGCCCCCAGCCCCTCTGGTGACCTGACAACTTTTGCTGCTCCTTTTGCTGTCCAGAGGAATGATGAACACGGATGGGAAGTGACAGCTCTATCCTAGGCCTCGCATTTGGTGGCAGTGGCAGAAACCTACACTGGCACTGTTACCTGGGAACAGATTCTTGGCTACAGTAACAGTGATTGTGACTGTGCCACCTGCTTTGCCCACAAGCAAGGCTGACTTTATTATTCATAGACCTCATTGCTGGCGTTCCTGTGGAAGGCATCCTTCAGCTGACCTGGCGCGTTGTCACAGCAAGGGAGTAGAAAAAGTGAGGGCTGGCTTGTTTGAAGGGCTGATTTTCTGTGGAGGGACATTTGTCTTCCCTTCTTACTGAAGCTATTTGTAAAGCTGTGAGAGCTCGTAAATAACCCTGCCCTTTTTCTTCTGGGCAGTGCGAGCGGTTGCTCTTCCTACAGCAGCTCCTCAAGGACCAGCCCAGAGCTCTTGGCGCTGTAGTAGGAGACTGCCCAGGTTGCAGAGAGCTCGCAGATTACAAGTTAAAAGTGTCAGAAAGAAGGTATTCTCACTGCCATGACAGCTACTTTGCAATTGTGAAGGAACATTACTGTCTGTCTCAGCTCTTAAATCCATCTACAGTATTTTTCCATCTACGGTATTTTACGTCCTTGTTTTCTGTGTTACTTCACAGAATCACAGAATGTTAGGGATTGGAAGGAACCTCGAAAGATCATCTAGTCCAATCC
>VZTO01017016.1:45377-58918 GCA_013400615.1 Syrrhaptes paradoxus | reverse complement strand
TCCCCATCTCTCCTATAGGCCCCCTTTAGGTACTGGAAGGCTGCTATTAGGTCTCCTTGGAGCCTTCTCTTCTCCATGCTGAACAACCCCAAGTCTCTCAGCCTATGGTATGGAGAAATATAGAAAGGGGAAAAAGTGCTGTTCTCTGGTTTGGGAGTTTTTTCCAGAAACATTTTTTCAGGGTCTTAGGGGTTTTTTTTGTCCCAGTGAGAGGTCATGAACATTCTGGAAACCTTCATTTTTTCATGGAATGGGAAATTTTTTTCTCTGCAGCTTGACAGATGAACATCTGCAGAGATAAGGAGATGCTGTTGAACTTGACCCACATAACTCAGAACATTCTGGTTCGTGGCCAGGGGTTTGCATATCTAGACCAGTTCTGGGAAACAGTACCAGAGGTGTGAAAGCACCCTGTATGACACTGAGCAGGAATAATGACTAAAAATGTTTTCCTACTACCATTTGTATTCAAGTACTTGTACATCCTTTTACTTAATCTTGGGAGTACAGACTTTGTCATATATAAATAAATCACATCTTAACTATCACTTGTGGTTGTCTGTCTGGAAGATGTCAGATTTGCTGAGGTTAGTACTGTTGATTACTGTTATGTGACATACAAAGTTAAATGAGACATTTGCCCACCCTCTTTACTATGTTTTCTGATTTGCTTTACGTATGTCTGTTTAGGGTCTGATCACCTTCGAGAGAAGGATGGACTATGGGCTGTGCTAGTTTGGCTTTCAATCCTAGCAGCTCGAAAGCAGAGCGTGGAGGAGATTGTCAGGGATCACTGGACAAAATTTGGCCGGCACTACTACTGCAGGTGAGAAAAATGAGGAAAAGGCACAGGAACACATGCAGGTGATAGGACAATTCTGCTACCACCATGGCTTGTTTGGCTGTGCTGAGCTTCATTGAAGTGTGCATTTGCTGTGTCCACAGAATGAAAATCTGCCACAGATTGCCAGCATTCTGCAGGCAGGTTTTTTCTGATGAGTAAGTGGCAGCAGAAGTTATTTACTTACTGAAGGAGCAGTGTGTATATGTCACTTCTGGTATATGAGTAATTGAATTTTTTGATATCAAATGGGAGAAAGATTTGGATTATTTACTGGTGGAATCTGTTGGCATAGCTCATTGCATGGTGTTGAAAAAAAATCAAAATCTTAGCAAGATTTACTCCTGCATTTGTTTCTGTATGTGCTTCCATGTGACTGTTATAATGAGAACTGGAACTATGCCTACTTTTGGTTCAGGAGAACTCCTCCAAAGATCCAAACATTTACTCATTTTTATTAAAGTTTCAAAAGGGTGAATTCTAACTGTCATTTACATCCTAGCTGCTGCCTGTCTCTTTCTCTCAGAGCAGTTGTAATCCAGGGGAGTTTACGTATCTGCAAGGTCTTTCGCACACAGCTTTTTCCTCAAAATTTGTAGCAGAGTTTTCTCTGTTTCACATGGCTGTTGATCATGGAACTGATTGTGTCCTTAATCTCAGAAAGCTAGCTGTGTATTGGTGATATCTTCTATACTGCTTTAGAAACTGTGCATTTTGTAATTGATTTCTGTTGACTCAGACTCTGGTGGCCAGCGTAGAACTCTGGTGCACACACATAACGGTCAGATTGCACAGGACTTGCATGCATATGGTTGTTTAATTTGCAATCAGTACTTCAGTGGTCCACCTCTGATTTTTGAAGTAAGCAGTAAATTTCTAATTGTGAGTATATTGAGTTCTGTGAAAGCAGAACTGTTTTCTCAGCTGTAGGGGCCTTACTTCTTGGTTCTACTTTTTTTTTTTTTATGTATGTGCAAGGTTTGATTATGAAGCACTGGAACCCAGAACAGCATATTTCATAATGAGAGACCTGGAAGCTTTGATCACTGACAAATCGTTCAGCCACCAGCAATTTGCTGTGGGTAACAGTATCTACAGTGTGGAAAGAACAGACAGCTTTGAGTACGTAGATCCTGTGGATGGCACTGTGACCAAAAGACAGGTATGGGTGTAGTGGTGGAGCAGCAAAGTTTTGCAGCTCTCATATTGTCTCTTATGGTGTTGTTTCCAATGTTCAACTGGCAAGCCTCTCCATTTATTTATAGTATGGTATTTTCTTTGCTCTGATAGATACTGCGTTTCCTATTTAAGATTAGCTCAGTCTAGATAAGATAATCCACCTCTGGTTTAGCTTGCACTTGCTGTTCATGACTGGAGGCAGTAATGTCACAGAGAATGTAGGACGGGATGGAGTCCCTGTTGACAGCAATGCAGAGATAGGCAGGGTTCCCTTTTCAGAACAATGCAAAATGTCGTGTAGAAAGACAGTCTTTGCTTTTTCTATTTTCTACCTGAAATCTCCACTTGCTATACATTAGAAAAAAAGTTTAAATTTTCTTGCCCTTGGTGATCCACAGGGTTTGCATAGTTAAGGCATATTATTTGTTGTAGCAAATAGCATGCAGAAGACTTCAGTGGATTGTACCATATGCGGGCATGTTTGACTTCTCTAGCCCAAATGACTGGTTCTGTGTTCCTTCTGGGGTGTGTCCATAATGAGATTCCTTAGCTATCAAGACCTGGAGTTCAAACTGAGCCTTCAGTGTTTTCAAATTCATGATGTGTTCAAAACCAACCATGTACTTTTGCCAGGTGTAAGTGTATATTCAAACATCTTGAATATGAGCTATGACTTATATTAAAATGTGTTCTGATTTTATGCTGTTTATTTTTATTGTCCTAGTTTTTCTGGTTTAGTAAATTACTTGACCTGGGCAGACCCTAGCAAATGATATTACAAGCCATTAAAACTATTGTCATGCCTTTCTGCTCAGAGTCTTTATAGTTTCCATTCATCATTGCATTGAGATAATATAAGCAGCCCAACTGCCACTGAGCTACTCTCTGTATATAGTACTGCTGAAACAAGATAGGAGGATATTGTCATATCCAAATCCACTGGAAAACTACAGTCACAGCAGACTTGTGGTCCTTATACTTTTAAAAACCAGCTTGTGAATTTTCAGTGTACTTTTCTTTCCCTTAATTTTCATCCAAAGCCCTTGTCCTAAATTGGAATATAATCACATCACCATGTAACACAAACAGAGAAACATGACTTGGCTTGTTTTCAGATGGACTCTGAAAGCCAGCCCATAAAACCAGAAAGCATGTCTTTTCATAGGGAGAAGCACGTATTTATTGAGAGTACAGTTCAACCTGTTTGTCTTTTGGCACACATTCCTTACTCCGTGTGTCTGCAGCCTCAGTAGGATTCTCCAATCACAATAAAATACGAGAGGACATTGATCCATGCAAATGAAACAACAGTTCACTGCTGCCATTTTCCTCGGGTAACTTGCTTTTTGTGTAAATGCAGATGACTCTTTCTGACTGTCATGAGCTTCATGCAGATTTTCGAGCTATGTTTTCAGGAACCTGTTCAAAGTTTTGTTCCCCAGTAGGAAGGGGAGAGAGATTTATGTTCAGTGTAACTGCAGTATGTGTCATGAATGAGAAGCTGGCTACATGATAACTAATCAGTGTTAATAAGAAAGAGGTTCAGAAAACAAACACATCAACAACAAAATAGGCAGCAAAGAATATGCCCAGACTGTAGCTTCTAATTAATTTTGATGGTTGAAATCCGTCATTATTGTTTATCACAGTGCAATAGTAAGGCATAAAATTAAATGAAACGTTCTGCTGTTCCTGCAACCTGTTTTCATTTTTAAAGTCCTATTGTGCTAGCCTTTGCGCACATTAGTATATAACATTAGTGCTTCTGAGGATCCTGCAAGCCAGAAATGGGACCAGTTGCACTTTTGTATGAAATTTGAATTTTTCCTCTCCTTCATTAGATTTGTGTTGCAAAGGGCTATGCATGTAGTCTTGGGTTTTTGCATTTCACTTTGAGCAAGAGTCACGAAACAGGCATTGGAAAAGCTGTGAAAAAAGTTATTTCAGATAACTCTGCAGAGATAAGGCAAACATTCTTCTCTGTTCAGGATAATATTTCAATCATGTATCAGTAATAAGGTATTTCTTGTCAGAATGGTGAGTGTGGCCTGCTGTGCCTGTGGGACACTCGGAAGTCTATAGAGGAATAAATAAAAATTGTTATAACTGCAGTATTTTGAAGTAAAAGCACAGCCATTTTACATGCTCCTAGTTTGTGTATATGCCTCTGTGCTTAATATATTGCTGCTAGGCTAGATTTTCTGCTGGTGTTACTCCCTGCCATTATACTTTAATAATGTTTTTTGAAATCTAAGATGTTGTGCATTAAGTTTGCTGCTTAGTCTTGTTCATGCTAACTTTTGCTAATTTATAATTATTTATTTAATTAGGAAATTGGTATCTGGAAAAACCTCAAATCACTGGAAACCAAACTAAATAATACAATATGTAGTAGGTTTACTTTTCTGAGTACTTCATAGATACTAATACATCAGTAGGCTGTCTAACTGGATTGTAATATAAGAGAGAGAAAACCCAGTGAAGCTCCAGGTCCGTCACATCGGTCTCAAAGTCAGTGGGTTGACCATGGAACATAATTTTGTTTCAGTTTCCACACAGCTTGTTAATATCAATTAGCAGGCCCAATTTGCCTAAAATAAATATCTGCAGATGTTCAGCGTGGGAGCTGTACTGAACCTTTTCATCTGCTTCCTCCCAGAAAAAAAAAAGAAAAAAAAAATCTGTTCCCATAAGAAAACATTACTCTTATTAGGGACAAAGACTGTGTCCTATTTTATTGAAACTGGAAGTTATTCTGTCCTGTGGGCTTTTCAGTGTATTACTCTTCTTTTTTTCCTCTTGTGTCAGTTTATAAGTTCTGCATATAAAATTCTGTATTTCATGGAGCTGACACCTATATAATAAATAGCAAATATGTGGCTTTAACTTAACTGAGCTTAAGTCAGGTGAAAAAAATACCATCATTACAAACAGTAAGTAGGCTGCTTGCAGCTTCATCAGCTTGCTTTGATCTTAGTGACCACAAAAGCTCAAGAATGTCAAAAAGGAAAACTTTTATATATTAGACTGGATATTCTGTAACAAGTGGGGAAAATCTGTTTGATTTTGTCTTTACAAAAGATGCAGAGGCACTGGTCATTCTCCAGGCAATGCTTTTCCGTATTTATTTGATAACAGTGTTTTTGGCTGGTTTCTTTTTGTGTTTAACAAATGTTTGTAACTCACAGCTTTTAGGTATAATTTCCAGAAAACAGTGAGGAATATGAAAATGTAATGGCTCTCATTGATTTCTGTGGCCTTCCTAAGTGAAAAGCTTTGCTAGTGCTTAAATCACTGTTTCCAAGGGAGAGTCAGAAGTCAGGATTTTTTCTGCTGAGCTCTCTGAAATATGAGTTGAACTAAATCTCCAGGTACAAATATTGTGAAGGTTGACTTTGGCAGTCCAGCTCTAAAGGCCATTGTTTCCCTAGCATATGTTTTGTCCCTGGCACTTAGGATTATTGTTTTTAAAGAGTACAGCCACTATGTCTCTGTAATTCCCTTTTACAGAGTATTTCTATCTGTATGACAGGAATCCTAGTCTTACAGACAAATTTTAGCTGACATCACATGTGTGTGAAAATCAATACTGTCAGTCATGTGTCCCTGAGAAATGCGAAATGAAGAAAATAACAAGCTCAGAGATAGTACAGTGAACTTTCTGAGAGCTAGTCATATGTCTGTATTTATTGTGTAAACATCCCAAGTGCCACTAACTATAACATCCAACTGGCCTTTAAAGGGCCAACCCAAACAGTTCTGTAATTCTGTGATTATCAACCAGACAGTGCTTTACCTGGTGCTGAAGATGTTTTGGCATATACCTGAGGAAACAAAGGTTTCTACTTATACTTTTGAATATTAGAGCACTGTGTTGCTAACAGCAGTGTCTTCTCAAGCTGCTGATAAAACTGGAAGAATAAAGTTATTTTGTCTTAATTCTCTTTTCTCATTTTTTAATGGTTTACTGCCCCTTAAACAAAAGTAGCAAGGATCTCAGTTTGTGCACTAGATATTTGTCAACAGCAGGACTAGAAGGGGAAATAAGTTCAGTGACATAGCAGAGGTGGCACTGAGGTTACCATTTACGGAAAGGGAAGTAAACTGCTTGTTAGTATTGAAACACTACAACTATTTAACTGTGCAATTTAGTCCTTTGGCCTTAATGGCCTTCCTGTACAGTAATTCTGTTGACTGTGGATCCAAGTATATGGTCTGTGGTCTGTATAATAATGTGTTCATATATACGGTATGAAAGGGGGGAGGAGGAAAGAAAAAAGGGATGAAGATGGGAAACAAAAAGCAAATTCACAGTTACTTAATAATAAATGCTTTTATTCTACACACAGTTAATATACATTAATTATCGTAGTTGAAATTAATTAACACCTTAAGTTTCCCAAGTTGTACTACAGACCCTTCTTGAAATCCTTGCAGATATTGATGCATGGTCTATAAGGGATAACAACTGAACCTGTGTTTTGTATTCACTACAGACAATTGTTTTTTGATCCTGAGATCCTGTAGCTATTTCTTAAGCCACTGATCCTTGCTGATGTTATAACTGTTTCTCAGGCCATTGATTTTGTGCTCTGCCACACAGAACAAGAACAAATCAGCTAAAGAAAATAAAAACAGCGGTAAGAGTCCTTGTTATAAGGAGTGGGAAGGAGTACACAAGATCATTTATAGTCTTTAAAGGGAGAAAAAAAGAGTAATAAATGAGTTGTCCAAAGTTCTAAGGAAAGAGGAATTGCATCTAAGTGACTCTATCTTTCATTTTTTATTTTAAATCGGTAGACTGTGATTTGTAAAGGTACTGCCACCTTACATATATGCTGCTCCTTCTTCTTCCATAGGGGCTGCGGATTATTTTTTCAGATGCTTCCAGGCTCATCTTCAGAATGAGTGCTTCTAGCCATGTGAGAGCTACTCTTCGTATATATGCAGAGAGTTATGAAAAGGATCCTAGCCAACACAATAAGGAACCACAGGTAATGCAATAGCATTGTAATAAATCGATAAGTAATGTACTTCCTCAGTATTAGCAATGGCTATATGTTTTAATCTTTAATCAGAAGGAACACTCAACACTTTGACCCCTGTTCGCTGTGTTTGTGGGTGATTTCCCTAGTTGTATGACTGTACATGTTTTGAGGCAGGACCAGCAGTTTTAATGTATGTTTGTGTAATGTCTAACGCAACAGGAATTCAAGGGCTGAGATGCCTGGTGATAAATGCTGGACAATGGCTTTTTGTAATCTGAGTTATAAAACAATATTCAAAGAAAAAGATAATTATTTTTCAAGCAGGTTATCCGGGGATCACTTAGTTATGGCATCCCAGGGATTCCTCATGCTAAGAGGACAGTTAGGAAATATGGATGCCAGAGACTAAACAATGTAGAGATTCCTTGTAAGGGAAAGACTTGCAGCTGTCTGAGAATTATCTCATAGCATAACCAGACTCTTTCCTAAGAAGAGTGAAGGTTGGAAGCAAGTTGCAGTATAGTCCAGGAGACACCTGAAACAAATCATAGTACAAATCACATTTTGAACTCTTGGATTTTCCCCAGTAAAACATGTTCATGCTATGATATACAAGAGAGGACTAAGGATGTTCTATGGAAGAGAGGATAAGCATTTGGCTTAGATCAAAACCCTGTGGTTTGAAGTCCCACATAGTTGTGTATTCATGACTGGAATTCAAAAGCAAATTTCCCAAAACATAAATGCTGTCAAATGCATTTGAACCCTAGGTAAATGTTAGACATTGTTTTTTTCACCAGATTCCCACCAAGTTTCTTCTTGTGTTGTTAAACAATTGTCTGTCAGTCATGAAAAATCCTTTTTTCCAGAAATGTTGCAGACTCCATTCCTACAGATTTGATCTGTTCGTTTTATTTGCTTATTCTTAAAGTAATTGTTTGCATCCTCAGTAACTGCTTGCATAGAATACATATCATGTTAAGCATCCAACAAAGTAAAGGACCATTTTTTATCAATTTTACTGTTTTTTTGTGCTTCTGTGTTTATCCGGCTAGCAGGGTCATAAATGTATTTTGACAAAGGAAGAACACTGCTACAATTCTATTTGCACTTGCTACTGTATTGGTTTTACACGGTGAGGTTTTGGTAGCAGGAGGGCTGTGAGAAAATACCAGAAGCTACTCCCATGTCAAACAGAGCCAGTTTCAACTGGCTCCTAGATGAACCCACCACCAGCCAAAGCTGAGACAGTCAGTGATGTTGGTAACCCCTCTGAGGTAACATATTTAAGAAGGGTAAAAAACACAGCAGCAGGGAGGAAGGAGTGAGAATACGTTAGAGAAATAACTATGCAGATACCAAAGTCAGTGAAGAATGGAGGGGGGGTGATAGACTTGGCTTAGTGGGCACCTGGGGGCCAGCCAAGGTCAATGCACCACAGTTCTGTCAAATTTTGTTACAGCACAAATTGTTTATTTGTTGCAATTAAGCTGACCATTTAAAATATGTTTCTTTGTCTGTTTAGGCAAGGCATAGATAAAACGGAAATAAGTCATGGTAAGAGATAGACTAAGAGTTAATTTTAGAGCTTTGCAGTGGACTTAGAGTAACCTTGTGATATGCTGCACCACAAGTATGATCTGAACTTGTTTCCTGTCTAACAAATCTCAACCAAAAATACTAGAAAACAATAGAGCATATATTTGCAGCGTTCATCTAGCTAAACTTTTCACAATTTAATTTCAAATGAGAATGTGCCTTTTAAAATTGAACCCTTTTTGCATCAGTGGGTTATTCTACTTTGGTTGTCATAAGGTATCCAATATGAGAGGAGTTGACATGCTGGCAGGATTTAGGCTAAAGTAACCTACAATTGATTCCCAGTATTTAACATTTGTTATTTTAATGAGTGGAAAATAATAAATGTTCTCAGTGAATTTTTGACTTGTGAAGAAACTAGATTGAGGGAGTAGAGGTTATCCTCAGAAAATGAGGAATGTGCTGCCCTACTGTTACATTTCATCTCTGTTCTGCATAGATTTGGTTGATAGAGGTGAATAAAGTCCACTGCAAGGTCTAGTGACCTCAACAGCAATACCTACTGTGTCCAGGGAGCAGCAGGAATGGGGCTGCTGCCCAAGGTCATAGGAGCCAGGCACCCAGAGTAGCTGGAGCACAGGAAGTGCCCTCATTGTCCAGGGGACAGTCCCACAGCAGGCAAGTGGAACGGTCAGAGCAAGGCTCTGGTAACAAGCACCATTGACCATCTCAGACAAGGCAAGCAGTGGGTCAGGTTCACGGTCCATCTGAAGCAGCAGGAGATGGGACCACAGACAGGGCTGGAGACAAGGCAACAGTGTGGGTCCATCCAGGAGACAGGGTCAAGGTGAGAACTGGAGACAAGCTATAATGTACATCCAAGGGATCCTTCAGGGAGAGAGGCTACCTGTAGCCCAGGTCTTAGGTCCACCCAGGCAGCAGAGCCAGAGATGAGTCTGGAGACAAGCACTCCTACAGCATAGCTGAGGCGGGGACTAATGCCCCTGGGCAAGCTGAAATGGGTGTTGTGAGCCCAGGGGAAGGGTGCAGGGGGAGTACTCGGGAGGTTGGGCAGGGCCATTAGGCTTCAGGGCCCTTAGGGCTTTCAGAGTCTTGTCTTTTATTCTGGACACCAAAAGGGTCTGTTATTCCTAGGGACAGAAAAAAGGCTGGAAAATCTTTTTCTATACGTGTACCAGAGCCTGTCTGATTGTAGCACTTTTATCTGTTTATCCAGGATATTCACTAGTGAACAGATAATCCCAGGGGCAGAAATGTCATTGCCATGAAACTTGCTGCAGGGACTTTCCTGCACTTGTGCAGTGCAGAAAGGCATTTTAACATCCAGGCTGCCAGAGGAATTACATAGTACTGTAAACCCCCTCCTCTCTTGCCATGTGCACAAAATGTGAAACAACTAGCAGTTTCATCTCTATTAACGCAATAAATTATTTCACTGCTTTCTCATTGTCTAGTATCACACAGTTCCCACTGCTGCTCTTTCCTTGACTTGGCTGGATACATTGCCAACAGCATGGGGGTATTAGGAACTGTAAGGTTACAGATTGTATCCCACATACACATGGTGGATTTCAAGGCAGTACATAAATTTGATTTCAAGAGATCCTCATGCTAGTACAAAAATAACTAAAAATTTCTCAAGAGAACGTTAGGTAATCTGCAGTCAACTAAGTAGAAGAGGGTGAACAGCAAACCTTTTTTAGAAAACAGCATTGCTGGGGAGGAGTGGCATAGTTTTCTGGATATTGCAATTCCTTTTTTGCTTAGTTTGAGATTCATACTGACACAGGTGCCTCTAGAAGAGCTGTGAGAGGTTTCAAGTTTTAAGTACTTTGTTTCCTATGTACTTTCAATAGGGGCATAATCAACATATTCTTAAGTGACCAGTTTTTCAAAAAAGCACTGATGTAAAGAAGTATGTAAAGTATATGCTCTATATATAATATTTAAGGACATTGTTACTTCTGGGACAAATGCTTATTTTTCTTTAAGTGTAGTTGATCTTTTTAATTGGGTAGATGACTACATGTAGCTTCTGTATCATTGTACTCTGCCTGGAACAGCTGGTCAGGAAAAACTTTCTTCCATGCTTTTTTGTATGATAAACCAAGACATATTTGGTGATTGGCTGCTGAAGTAGATACTTGGTTGCTTCTGCTTTATTGGACCACCTCCTTCCAGTACCTTCTTTTCATTGTTTGCATAGACAAGTGGAAGACGAATTATTTACATTGCTCCATGTTTTTGCCTGGTAACAATTCCAGTCAATACCTGAAATGAAAGGCAAAAGTACCTTGAGACATCTTTTTGCCTCTTTTTTACCCATTTATATTGGAAGTTGCAGTGCCATTTTGTGGAATCATTATGGTAAATAGCTTGAGTTTGCTTCATATTGGCATTCTTTTTTTTTTTTTTTNTTTTTTTTTTTTTTTTTGTCTTTCCTTTCAGACAAAGCCTTTTCCAAAATTAATCAGCCAACTTTTAAGCAGCTTTTCAAGTTTTTCTAGTTTGGTACTTTTCTCTTTGACAGTGTGACTGCTGATGGTGAATCTTCCACAAATAAGCAGAAGTCTAAACCATACCTTTCAATATGCATGCTGAGATATGCATATTGTCCTGAAACACCAGTATGACATTATGGCATTTTCTGAGTTAAGTGTTAACTGAACCATATTGTAAAGACGGTATATACAAGTACATTTCTTTTAAAGGCAACTGTTGAATTGAGGTGGACAGAATTAATCCCAGAATCATAGCATCATAGAATGGTTTGGGTTGGAAGGGACCTTAAAGATCGTTGAGTTCCAACCCCCCTGCCGTGGGCAGGGACACCTCCTACTAGCCCAGGTTGCTCAAAGCCTCATCCAGCCTGGCCTTGAACACCTCCAGGGATGGGGCATCCACAACTTCCCTGGGCAACCTGTTCCAGTGTCTCACCACCCTCACAGTGAAAAATTTCTTCCTAATATCTAATCTACACCTACCCTCTTTCAGCTCGTAACAGTTACCCCTTGTCTTCTCACTACACTCCCTGATGCAGAGTGCCTCCCCATCTCTCCTGTAGGCCCCTTTAGGTACTGGAAGGCTGCTATTAGGACTCCTCGGAGCCTTCTCTTCTCCAGGCTGAACAACCCCCACTCTCTTAACCTGTCCTCATAGGGGAGGTGGTCCAGCCCTCTGACCATCTTCCTGGATCTCCTCTGGCCTCGCTCCAGCAGGTCTGTGTCTTTTTTATGTCACACATCTGAACACAGTACTCCAGGTGGGGTCACACAAGAGCAGAGTAGAGGGGGAGAATTTCCTTCGACCTGCTACTGCTTTTGATGCAGCCCAGGACACGGTTGGCTTAAGTCTCAAAGCACACATTGCTGGCACATGTTGAGCTTTGCATCAACCAACACCCCCAGGTTGTTTTCCTCAGGGATGCTCTCAATCAATTAATCATTCACATTAGATGTGCTGTAGTTCTGCAGATTACCATAACTCCTTTCCCACAAAAGGTTGGACCCGATTATGTTTCAAGGTCCCTTCCAACCTGGGCTGTTCTATGATGAACTCTTGTCCGGAATAAAATTTGGACAAAGATCTATAACAATGCTCAATATCATCCAGGCTCACGTACTGTGAGAGTGGTAGCTGTTGTCCCTACTTTGGTTTGAAGTGCCTTTTAATAGTGGCTCCAGGGAGCTATTCCAGTGAGTGGTGCTCAAGTGAAGCTCTCCTCATACTTTGTTGTGCTTCGGTACTGTGTAACTCTGCATGAGTCTTACCAGATCTGTTTTTCAGGCCTTATGACCTTTAAGTGTATATTTTCCTTCAGAAATATTAGAGCTTCTGTAAGAGCACTCCTGTAATCAGACAGAAGGAAGGCTCATAAAGACTTTGTTGTTCTGATTTATGTGTAGGCCAAAGAGTAGCTGTTAATGAATGTAAGGGTCACCCAAATCTTATCTTAGTAACATCTTTCGTACAATTAATCAGTAATACTTTCCTCCTAGAATAAATTAAGCGTAGACAACTACCTGATCAACAACATAAGAGCCCAAGGGAAAGCAGTAAAATGTGCCAATAAATTGAAGTCTGAGGTCACGGATAAATGTCAATAACAGTGGCTTCTGGCTGTTTAACAATCCGTTGAAGGAAATTGGCAGAAACAGCTTCATGATCACGTGGGAGATAAGGAGTGGCTACTTTTTTTCCATGAGTAATTCAGTTCTTCCTATAAGCTAGTATCAACAGGAGTGAAAATCAAGAGCAATAAAGAAAAATTACCATCATGCTTTGTGCAAAGTATGCTAAAAACAATTCAATGTAAGCATTTTAAAATTACATAATTTATAGTGGTGATGCAGACTAGTTCTAAAGAGGCTAAAACGAAGTCTTGAAAACAATGCCCAATGCTTTTCTAAAACTGGAATGTAGCCCTTAGAATGGAAGACCACTCTGTTGATCCTCCTTGTCACTGGTGATGCCCTTCATCACTGTGCGTTCCTGAGAAAGTTGCTTGCCAGGTAATTTGGAAGGTTTCCTTAAAAAGAAAATTTCTTTAGTTTTTACTTATGAAGTAGGCATCCAACTAGTAATTTCAGAAAGTTCAGTTTGTTAGAACTGACAACAGACGTCTGTCTAAAGTCTTGGACCTTTATGCATTGGCATGTATCTTTTCCTGAAGTTAATAGAGTTATTAGCTGTGCTAAATTGTATACAGGTGGAAAATCTAGAGATATGTTCAGTGTGCGCGAAGTGCTAACATAAGTACTCTGGGAGAAAAAGAGAATCTACCGCCTGTGGAAGGAGGGACAGGCAACTCAGAATGAATACAAGGAAGTCGTTAGGATGTGTAGAGGTGAAATCAGAAAGGCAAAAGCCCAGCTTGAATTTAACCTGGCCGCTGGGGTGAAAAGGAATAAGAAACTCTTTTATAAATACATTAACAGTAAGAGGAGGACAAAGGAGAATATCCACTCTTTGCT
>VZTO01017016.1:25206-44175 GCA_013400615.1 Syrrhaptes paradoxus | reverse complement strand
AAGCTGGACATTAGGAAGTATTACTTCTCAGAAAGGGTGGTCAGGCACTGGAATGGACTGCCCAGGGAGGTGGTGGAGTCACCGACCCTGGGTGTGTTCAAGGAAAGACTGGATGTTGTGTTGAGGGACATGGTTTAGTGGGAGCTATTGATAATAGGTGAACGGTTGGACTGGATGATCTTTTAGGTCTTTTCCAACCTTGGTGATTCTATGATTCTATGATTGACCTTTAAGCTCATTTGTAGCCTCGTTTTATAGATCAGCTCATTATTTGTTGTTTGCAGATTGCGACACATGGTTAGTATCTTCTTGTCCTTTGTCTAGCCACATGGATGTATTTTTGAACTTGGATAAGATTCAAATGGGAATTTTCATAATACAAAGACCAAGAAAGAAATTACTCATTATGCAGAGTTGAATTGTTTTATTTCTAAATCCATTGTGTTTTTCAACAGCATGGTTGTGCTGCTGTTGCAGGATAAGTGCCCTAGGAACAGTGTCGTGAGTAATCTACAGAATATGGATTAACAACCACAATAAATAGGTGTTATCATAGACCTGTACAGTACCTATCAGGCAATCTTTAAATGGGATGCAGTGAATCACAAATGCTGCAATTACTTTTGCCAAATACTTGTGAATTATATGCTAGTTAGCTATACAATCATTAGATTAGCAGCAGCCAAGCAAAGATTTTGGAGCAATAGTTGTTCGTTTGTATTTTTGTCCAAAAAGGCACACCAATTAAAAAAACAAAATCATTGGGATAGTGGCTTGATCATCAAAGACTGAATTTCTGAAACAATTTTTGAATTACAAGTAGCAGAGGAGAAAACAAGCTGATTTTCAGGTGGACCTTGGTTGGTATATGAAAGGATTATGATTATATATGATTATGTATATATACAGTGATTATATAAAGTGATTGTTTATGGTGTGAGTTTGTCCAGGAGCAAGGAACTGAAATCAATAATTCAGAAGTCCTTGTGTACAATATCACTTAATAGGGATAAAATTAAAGGTTTCTGTATGGTTCTGTTAAGGCACACAACCCTAAGCACAAGTGTAGTTTGCTAGAGAATTATTACTTCTTTATTTTTGAAGCATTAGGTCTTTTAGCATGCCTCTTGTTGGCTGTTGAAACATACAGTATGGTCCACAGAAGGCACATGAAATTCTGCCTTTACTACTAAAATTCCTTTGCGAGGATGCAGGATATGGATGTTTCCATCTGTTTGACCTCACTCTTAGGTAAATGTTTCCATACACCACTCAGTTTACATTTTCCTCCTGTCTTTTTCACCCCTCATGCCTGCCCTCTGCTATTGCTAGGGGCAGAACAGCTGGCCTCCTGACCTTTATTGTAATTTTATTTGAGTTAGCAGGCAGGCCATGCACAAAAGAGAGGTCAGTTTCCTTTTTCCTGTGTCAGCGATGATCCTTCATGGTAATAAAGTGAACACCACCAGTGCTGTGGATGTCCGAGCCAGTCCAGTTTGTTCCATGATATTATCCCTATTCCACAGATAGTGTAGGAGGGGTGTCTGTAGCATAAACCTTTTCAAAAACTTCTGGTTTTTGGAATGCAAGACCCAAGCAGGCATGGTGAGCTGAGCTGTGCGTTGAGCCCTTATGGCAGAAGCCCCGCAGGAGATACATCTGTGGTAACAGACTGCGTGATCTCGGTGCTAAGCTCATGCCATGAGTCCATTATTTGTGTCTCTTCCGTCACTTTGGTGTTGCTTTGTAAGTGTATTGGTTTGACTTTTAAAGTGAATTACAGCCAAAGGAAAATCTCCTTCTGATAGGTAAGGCTATTGAAACATGTTTTGGGAGATTTGCCCATCTCTTGTGCATTTCTTTTTCTTTCCCTTAATTCATGTGATAGTGATCCTGTTGCTCAGGTTACGAAGGGCTTTCAGCAGCTTCAAGCAGTCACATGAAGTAAAGGAAAATCATGTCAGAGAAGGAAGAGATAAGAAAGGAAGGCGTTATTTCTCAATTCCTCTGTGGTCTTGTTCCAGGACTTAGAGCCATCTCAGTCACCCTGGCATCTCTGAGCAACCTTCTGTGTAATGTTTAAATGATAAAAAGACAAGGACTGAGAATTAATTTGTTAGGAGAGAGAAGGATTTCTAGCCTATGCCTGAAACTTCAAGGCTTATAATAATTTATACTATAATAATACCACCACCTAGCAATTACAGCTTTTCGTGACTTGAAGGCATTCTGCAAGCATGTTTTTCTCAGGGCTACCTTTGTGAACTGGAAAACTACTTTAATTTATACTAAATCTGATAGACAAGGAGCTGAAGAGGTAGAATTTGGGGTTTGACAGCAGTTTTAAGAGAGGGAAGATGTAGAGATGGTAAACAGTTGGCACATCTTCTATCTTTACAGAGCTCCAAAAGTTAAACTATAGCCCTTCCTGACAACTTCATCCTGTCCTAACCCATCTGTTTATCTCTCTTTAATTTTGAGGCATTGACAATTGTTCTAGGGAAGTGAATTCTTCTGGAACATGTAGTACTATGCCAGCTCTGCTTAGAAATCTGTAGCAAAGTCTGAACGTTTGTTCTGAAATATTTACTGTCGTCCAATGTGTCATTTTGATAGTTAGTAGTTCGGGTGCCCAAATGCCTATGTAACAGTCACACAGCATTTAGCCAGTTGATGCTGGATCTTTGTCCTCAGCAGGACATTCTCTTGCTGATTTGGATGGCTTTCTGTTACCTCTCCCTGTGATCCCAGAATACAGGGAGCAAATGGTTTAGTGTTTAATGTTCTACACATACTGACGTACATACAAGTAATTGACCCTGTGTTCCTAGTGTTCCGCCACGTGCATTCACTTGGGTATATATAAAGCTGAGAGAGCCCAAAATAACACGAGTGGACATGATGCTGAGTGCAAAATGCAGATCAGTACAGTAAGAGAAAAAACAGCAAAAATTTGAGAAAAAAAAAATTTGAGTTATAGTTAACTGGTGTTCACTCAAATATGTGAATCCTATTTGAGAGTCCTATCCTATCCTACCATTCTATTACAATTCTCTGAGCTTTTTTTTTTTTTTTGCTTTTTCACAGATAAATTCTGCAGAATTCTTTTCACTGATGAGATTGATGGGGCAGCTTGTTTTTGAGACTTACCTTGGACTGGGAAAAGTGAATTTAAGTCCTGTGGAAAATGTCCATGCCTAGGCTGTGTAAAACTCACATACATTTGGTTTTCCTGACAAGACTAAAATTCAGTGCAGGCTGGGGGAGAGACTGAAGAGAAAATATTAGTGAGCTTTCCAGGGAAAGGCTGGACAGATGATTTTACATCAGAATTGCATGAATTTTTGATGAAAGTTGGCAAGTTTTAGCATAAGTATGGCATTTGTCCACCTGTTCTGAGAAAAATATTTTCTAAAGCCAAATGCCAGACACATGCTGAGCTTTTAACCTGCAAGCTGATACATTTTGGCCCTGCCTGAGCCATTGATAAACCAGATGCATCATGGGGCAAATCCTGTCTGTGAACTTGACTAGCAGAAAGAGGGTGGCACAGAATTTTCTTGCAAGGTCACAGAGGGAAAAAATGCTTCATGAAACAAACAGCAATGATACACCTCTGACAGTTCTGATACAGATTATTCCCAAGCAAAGGCCTTTGGACCTTTATTTGTCTTAATGTTAAATATCTACTTGTTTGATGTGTTTCCTGGTATGAATAATCATTCCTATCAGCTATTTTTTTAGACGTATAGCTTCTATCTGTTATTACTAAAGCAAAATTCCGATTTAAGTCTGTTCTGTTAGTTTTCAGTCCTTTAATTTATCTAAAGAATAACATGCCATATTTCCCAAACAGTTTCCAAGAGCTAAATATGTTATTAACATACATACTGATTGCAATTGCTGCTTTGAGTGGACATGGCAATAGTAAAGTTTTATTATTTCTTCAGTAGAAAGAATAATTTGAAAAATATTTTTAAATCAAGATCTCTTTAAGATATAGAAGTCTTTCTAGAGTCATATTAACCATAGATTATTGCTGGCTAGGACTTATGTTCTGCAACTGAAATGTAAACCATTCATTGCAGATATAAAGGAGTTTTTGAAAAGCATCTACAGCTCTAGTTATTCTGCTCTGCTCTTGCCATTCCAAAGAGGATGCACTTTTGGGCTTTTTACATTTGCAGGATGAAGAAACTGTACCTAAACTGAAGTGTGAGAGGATAGAATTAAAATAGGACTTTCTCTGTTGAGAAGTGATTGTAACAAGCAGAATATTTAGTAGTAATTTTAATGGCTTGGCAAAAGAGCAGCAGCTAAATTGTTTATCTAGACAGGTATGACATAAACTCATTTGATTTTGTTTTTTGTTCAAAAGCATTGTGTAGAGCTTTGTTTGTTTTGTTTGGTTTTTTTTCCTTTTTTCTTCAGGGTGCATTTATTGCTTAAGAAATCAGGGTCAAGTAAAGGTGATCAGAAGGGTTGCTTGTTAAATTTTCCTGTGCTTTTTAGATTAAACAGTCCTTCTTAGACAAGTGCCAGAAGGACTTCAGATTGGTCTTTTTTCAGATCTCCTTAGTCCATGTTGCTGAAGGGAAGGAATGATATGGTCCAGACCTTATAAATTGGCACATTTTAATGTTTACTTTTGCAGCATTTGCCCACAGACATGAATTTGTGCTCCACATGTTAATCTCCTCTAAGTGTGTTTGACTTTAATGGACTTGTATTCTGCTTCAATGATTATTCAGTAGATAGATATCTACAGATATGAAGCTTTTTGAACAGTAACATGTCAGACTGCTCAGACTTGTGCATAACTAAGTTTGATCATAAACTCACTTCATACCAATAGCATTCATGGTGTTACTCCATCACTCTGCTGGCACAGTTAGTTTGTCTCCTCACTCTTGATTTAACCATCTGACCATTTGTATAAATGAAGAAAACAACTCATACTGTCAGAAACTGTTAGCTGACGGAAACAGATTCAAAATAGTGGTTATATTAAGCTTATTAAAAAGATACATGTAAATTTAAGGTGTCCAGAATTACTGTTTTGTTTGATTTGATTTGATTTTTAAACCTGTCAGGTTTAAAGCCAGAAAGTAGTTTATTTGAAAGGGGCAGGAGGGAGAAATCTTTGAGTGTAAGAAAATTACCTTCATAGTTTGGTAATCAAGTATATGATTCTCTGAAAAGAAGGTTTTCATACAAAACTCAGCTCTGCCAGTTTATCTTTGCATATCATTTAATTAACTGAGAGAAGATTCAGTTGCCATTTGAAAAATTGTATTTTACTTGTTTTTCATATGGTACTGTCATAGTTGTTATCTGTACTCACCCATATGGGCAGTTTCATACATATGGCCATTTAATGAGGTCTGTAGCCTGAACCTTGAGAGTTCGTGCTGCTTTTGCTGGAATGTATCCAATTTAATACAGTTACAGGTGGTATTACTCAAAACACACTTTTGTGATTTCTGTTAAGGTGGTTACAGTACCTCCCGACCCTAAGCTTCACAGATTCAGTGTGCATAGGATTTAAATCTCATCTACATGGCTTCCACTCATCATAATAAAAATAATTCTACTTCTGTGATTTCTAGGTTGTTTTGTACAGCAGATTTCACGAGAGCTCCACGGTTCCTATTATGTAGAGACATTATCAATGTAGTGTGGTTTCTCTTTTCTGCATAGCTTAGGTGTACTCAGTGTAACACTTCACAAAACATATGCTTACTATGATACTTCATTATAACAAGTCTGAGAATATAGACACTGTGACTATGGCAATGTTTATTATTATTAAATGACTTACTATTTACTGCAGTTAAAAGGGGGATTTATAAATATCTCTGTTGGTATTTCTGCTTTAAATAATTCAATATATGTCTTCCTCTTCAGGCTGTGCTGAGTCCTCTTATAGCAATCGCACTGAAAATATCTCAGATTCATGAGAGGACAGGACGAAAGGGACCCACTGTCATCACCTGAAGCGACAGAAGATTGTTAAATCAGGGCCAAAAGAGGAACAGCAAGGAAGAAACAGGACCTTGCTGAAACATGTTAGCCATTTGTGCCTTGTATGATTTTAAAAGTTTTCTTGGGGATAGAGGTAGGGTGGGAAGAAAAATTCAATATAATATCGAGCATATTCATTTGCATTGATCTCCAAATACAGTAGTGTATTGACTTCTTTGTTTTACCTGCAATATCTTAATTTCAGATAACAATGTAACCAAAGAAAGAGGCCTTAACCTTCAAATGTTGTCAACAATGTGACAGAAAAAGAAAACTTGGTTTTGAATGCTATGATAAAGGTTGGGGAAATTTCAGTTAGGGAGAGAGGGAGAGGAGTTGCAAAGCAAAGACGGGCTTAGTTAATATTGTTTGAGATCCTTGTCACCTTCTTGTGGGTTTACAAAGACATATACAGAGCATGGCTGAGCTGTACGCTTCTAAGCGTACACTATATGCTGTATGTTGCAAAGGGTATATTTCCTCACCTGACACCACTCCTCTCCAGTCTCTCCCCTTGCTCACAGATGCACACTGGCAGCAGTGTTGTGTACACACTTGCACATGCACCTGAAGAAGGGGTTATCCCATACGTTTTTTTTAACCTTGCTCTTAAAGCGTATCAATGTGACTTGTGCCTTTAGATTTTCCTGATTTTTTGACTCTTTTTTTTTTCCTCCAAAGGGAAGCATTTGTGCTATAGAAGCTGATTGTGTCCTTCCAGACATATGTTGGGTGTGGAATCTTGCTGTCTTTTGCAATATTCCTTATGTCAGCAGATGATATTGGTGCTTACTGTATTTGAAAGGTAATCACTGCAAGTTCAGCAATTTTTCATTAAAGAGTTATTATGGAAGTTTTTTAAGTCTTTGGAATACTTATGCTCACTTAGCACAAAGTGGGAAGTGAAATGAGTAGTGAAGAAAAAAAGGAGAACAAATGCTAACGAATGAAAGATAAATAATTCTCTAATTCACCAGCTGGACGCAGTTTCTGTTAGATTCTTTGTAACAGTGGATCATGAGACAAAAATTTGGGAAGTGCAAAGGGAAAAGAGATGTCCCAGCATAGATCTGAGAAGGATACTGGGGATATGGACATCAGCATTTTTCTGCTTGTGAAATGATACTGCAGTTCTAGCTATAAAACTGTGTTCTGAAGAAAAACACAAGCACTTCATGCATGTGACTTGTTTGAAAGCTTTGCTTCCTTGGGAACAGTGTGGTCACTTGTATTATGTGTCAAGGTGGCTTTGTGCAACTTGCCTCTTTGCAGTGTGTTTCAGTTCATTGTAGTTCTCAAATTTTGGTGCAATTTACATAATATTGCAGCAGAGGAGACTTGTTTTGATTTCTTTCAACACTTCTGTTAAAAAATTGCTATGGCACTTAGTACACAATAAAGATTAATGCTGTTTTTCTGTCCTAATACGTAACTGTTGATAAAATACACTGCACTTTCAAGCATCCTAATAAAACTGCCTTTAATACAATTACATTATCTACTTAATTGACTCTGAACAAATAGTATGTTCTCAATTATTCTACCTTACCATTAAGTGTTCCCATAAACCAAAAGAGATTTTAAGGCTTCAGTTCTTTATTTTATAATGATTTTTTTTTTGAGACAGCCATGACATTTTCTCACACAGTTGGGGCATCTACTTTTGAATGTAAGAATAATCATCATAACAGAAACCTTGTTCATCTAATCTTCCATTTTTCTTGCAGATCAAACTCCTCTAGGTGCAGGCTAGTAAACTTCTAAATAGTGGATCACACATGGTCAACCATAGACATACTCTGGATTATGACACTTAGCTCAAATTACTGGGCTTCAGAGAGAACGTTCTGAAGGGCAGTCCAAAAACTTCTAAAATCTTTTACACTTTCTCTGACAATGAACTAATTTTTGATCACATGGGGAACTAGCTAGTTACAGTACCAAGTATCCCATTTGCCAAGCTTCTGGGACTGGGACTTGCATTTTGAAAAGTAAGATGTACTGAAGCCAGGTGTCTTTCAAGATGCAGCAGGAAGACTCATGAAGAATAAATCAGGACTGTGAAGAAGCGTACTTGTGCTTTTATCAGAAAGTCGGTAGAGCCCTAGCTGCAGTAGATGGCAGTCTGCTTTCATGAAGGCAGTCTTTGTGAACAAAGGATGTGTTTTAAAATCCATCAATACTAAGTTTGTCCTGGGCTTCAGAAATCATAGTTGTGCCTCTGTACTGAAATGGAGAAAAGGGCTGTTTGTGTGTGGTTAAACAGCAAACTTCGGAACTAGCCTAACCCCAAATCCACTCGCCATCCCTTTTTTACGATGACTAGTGACACTGATAAAATGTAACAACTCGTATTTTCCATCAGTTAATTGCTTTTATTTTCCAGACAATGGATAAAACTTTGTGAGGTTGAAACACAGTGTGTATTTTTGTATCTGATGTGTCTGGGGAAGGACTGTAGCCATAATCAGTGTGCTGTATTTCCTGAGATCCTCATATTTACTAATATGAGAGATTAATGCTTGGAAAAGAGCAAAGTATATTAATTTCCAGAAAGATGCAATGCTTCTAAAACCAGACTATACATCTAGCAGAGGGAAGACTATTATTAATACTGTTTGTCTTATCACGGTGTCTAGGCACTATGACAGAGACCCCGACCCTTCTCTGGCTGTTGTTGGATTAGCAGTTTTATCAAGTCTGGAAATTGCAAGATCCCCATGTTGTTCAGCTGTGGTTACACTAACATTTACTTTAACAGTAATTTTGTTTCCCAAAACCTCACATTTTTCTGTACCCAACAATACAAAGAATACTCTCAGCGCACTGGAGGAAAAGGAGGAGGAATTTCTACAAGTACATTGGCGATAAAAGGAAGACTAGGGAAGATGTGGGCCCTCTCCAGAAGGAAACTGGAGACCTGGCCACGAGGGATATAGAGAAGGCTGAGGTGTTCAATAATTTCTTTGCCTTGGTCTTCACTGGCAAGGGCTCTGGCTGCACCACCCAAGTTGCAGAAAGTGAAGGTAAGAAATGGGAGGAGGAAGATCTGCACACCATAAGATCAGGTTCGAGACCTTCTAAAGAACCTGAAGGTGCACAAGTCCATTGGACCTGACGAGATCCATCCACGGGTCCTGATGGAACTGGCAGATGAGGTTGCCAAGCTGTTAACCATCATATTTGAAAGTTCCTGGCAGTCTGGTGAAGTTCCCACTGACTGGAAAAGGGGAAACATAACCCCCATTTTTAAGAAGGGTAAAAAAGAAGACCCGGGGAACTACAGGCCTGTCATTCTCACCTCTGTGCCTGGCAAGATCATGGAGCAGATCCTCCTGAAGGCTCTCTTAAGGGACATGGAAAATGAAGGACAGGTGATTGGTAACCAGCATGGCTTCACCAAGGGCAAATTGTGCCTAACACACCTGGTGGCCTTTTATGTTGGAGTTACAGCGTCAGTGGACAAAGGAAGAGCAACTGATGTCATCCTCCTGGACTTCTGCAAAGCATTTGACACTGTTGCGCATGGCATCCTGGTGGCCAAATTGGAAAAATACAGATTTGATGGATAGACCACCTGCTGGATAAGGAATTGGCTGGATGGTTGCACTCAAGAGTTGTGGTCAATGGCTCAGTGTCCAAAATGGAGACTGGTGATGAGTGGTGTTCCTCAGGGATCGGTACTANACAAAGCCAAATGCAAGGTCCTGCACATGGGTCGAGGCAATCCCAAGCACAAATACAGGCTGGGAGGAGAATGGATAGAGAGCAGCTCTGAGGAGAAGGACTTGGGGGTGTCAGTAGATGAAAAACTGAACATGAGCCAGCAGTGTGCGCTTGCAGCCCAGAAGGCCAGCCGGATCCTGGGCTGCATCAAGAGCAGTGTGGCCAGCAGGTCAAGGGAGGTGATTCTGCCCCTCTGCTCCGCTTTTGTGAGGCCCCACCTGGTGCATGCAGGTCTGGGGCCCCCAATGTAAGAAGAATGTTGAGCTGTTGGAACGGGTCCAGAGGAGGATAAGGAAGCTGATCAGAGGGCTGGAGCACCTCCCCTGGGAAGACAGGCTGAGAGAGTTGGGGTTGTTCAGCCTGGAGAAGAGAAGGCTCTGGGGGGACCTTAGAGCAGCCTTCCAGAAGGGGGCCCACAGGAGAGATGGGGAGGGATTTTTTACAAGGGCATGTAGTGACAGGAGGAGGGGCAATGGATGTAAACTGGAAGGGGGCAGATTTATACTAGATACAAGAAGGAAGTTCTTTTTACCCAAACCATTCTATGATTCTCTGATTCTCTGAATTCATAAGGGCCAGTGAGACAGAACAATTCCAAGGTACATTGACAGGGGGCTGACCAGGGCAGGGCTTGGGTGGGACCAATGAACATAGGAGGTGGCAGCAGGTGGCAGAGAGAATTAGGAAAGGACAAACTGCAGGATTCAGCTGGAAAGAGAGAGATGTCATAAAAGAAAAATAATAGCTCAACAATGTATTTGAGAGAGGGAAAGCGAGAAAAAGGAACTAAAGGTGGGAAGGGAGCAAACCTCCCACTTTTCTTCAGTGTTCAGGTGAAATTTCGTATGTTTCAGTTTGTGCCCATTGCCTCTTGTCCTATCAGTGGCCACCACTGAGAAGAGCCTGGCTCCATCCTCTTCTTTCTCTACCATCAGGTATTTATAGAAATCAATAAGATCCCTCCCAAGCCTTTTCTTCTCCAGGCTAAACATTCAGCTTCTCTCAGCCTCTTGTCTTATGAAAAATGCTCCTTGATCGTTGTGGCCCTTTACTGGAGATACTCCTGTATGTCCATGTCTCTTTTGTACTGAGGAGCCCAGACCTGGACCTAGCCCTCCAAATGCATCTCAGCAGTGCTAATCAGAGAGGAAGGGTCACCGCCCTCCACTTGCTCGTGATGCTTTTCCTAATGCTGCCCAGGATGCTACTGGCAGCCCGTGCTGTGGAAGTGAGTTACTGGCAAGTGGTCAACTTCTTGTCCAGCATGTGACTCCCAGGTCCTTCTCTGTGGGGCTGCTTTTCAGCCCACTAGCCCCAGTATATATTGGTGCCTGGGTTTATTCCTTCCCAAAGGCTGGACTTTGCATTTCCCTTTGCTGAACTTCATGAGGTTCCTGACAGCCCATTTCTCCATCCCATCCAGGTCCCTCTGAATGGCAGCAAAACCCTCTGGTGTGTCAGCTGCTCCTTCCAGTGTTGTATCATCTGCAAAACTGCCGAGGGTGCGCTCTGGGCCATCATCCAGATCACTGAAGAAGGTGTTAAACAGTATTGGCTCCAGTATTGACTCATCTGACACATTGCTGGTGAATGGTCTCCAGCTGGACTCTGTGGCAGTGATTGCAAACCTCTGGGCCCAGCTGTTCAGCCACTTTTCAATCCACCTCACTGTCCACTTATCTAGACCACATTTTGTCAGCTTGTCTATTAGGATATTATGGGAGATGGTGTCAAAAGCCTTACTAAAGTCAAGGCAAACAACATCCACTGCTCTCACCTCATCCACTGAGCCAGTCATCTCGTAGAACATCATCAAGTCAGTTAAGCGTCATTTCCTGTTTGTAAATCCCTGCTGACCAGTCACCTTCTTGTCCTTCATGGGTTTGGCAAGGGTTTCCAGGATTAGTTGCTCTATCACCTCCACAGGGACTGAGATGAGACTCCCCAGATCCTCCTTCTTCTCTAAAAAGACAGGAGTGACATTTGCTCTCTTCCAGTCCTCAGGAACCTCTCCCGGTCGCCACAGTCTTTCAAAAATAATGGAGCATGGCAGTGCAATGACATGGCCCAGCTTCTTCAGCACCATGCATGCATCCAAATTCATCCCATGGGCTTTTGTATGTCCAGTTTGTTTGAGTGCTCCCTAAACTGATCCTGCTCCACCAAGGGTAAGTTGTCTTTGCTCCAGACTTTTCCTCTGGTCTCAAGGGCCTGAGATTCCAGTAAGGATAGAGGCAAAGAAAACACTGGGCACCTCAGCCTTTTCCCTGTCCTCTTTCACCTGATATACCTGTTGAAACTTTTTATGTTGCCCTTCACATTCCTCACCAGATTCAACACCAGGTGGGCTTTGGCTTTCCTAATCTCATCCCTGCATGATTGAACAGTGTCTCTATATTCCTCCTGCATCACCTGTCCCTGCTTCCACTGATCCTACACTTCCTGTTCATATCTGTGCTTAATCAGAAGCTCTGTGGTCACCTGTGCAGGCCTCCTGCCGCCTTTGTTTGGCTTCAGCTTATCAGGATGAACAATTCCTGAGCTTGAAGGAGGTGATCCTTGAAGATCAAACAGCTATCTTGGGCTCATATTCTCTCCTGGTCCATAACCCATGGTGTTCTTCCCAGCAGAGCCCTGAAAGTTAAAGTCTACTCACCTAATGCTGGTTCTACTTTTTGCCCTTCTCCCTCCTCTCAAGATCCTCAACTGCACCATCTCATGATCACTGCAGCAAAGGCCTTCACATGCCCTCTCGTTTCATTCTGGTATTGTAAGTATCAGGACAGCCATGAACTTCTCATGGCTTCTCAGTCACCTGTGTCAGGAAGTTGTCATCAATGCACTGCAAGAGCCTAGTCTGTTCTGAAGCCTTAGTTTGACCTGTTCATATCCTCCAGTCCAAAGAAAATTCCTATTAATCTAAAGCTGCTGTTCTTGGCAAAGGTGACTTCATGCTAGTAAGTTTGATCAAGAGCAAACCATTAAAAGCTTTTGCTGCTTTAAGATTTTTGAAATTTTTGAGCTGATTGCCCACACCATTTTCCATCAAGCTCATAGCCAAATAGTTCATTAGCTGAATAGGCAAAATGAAAAACAGATTGTATCAAATAAAATATTAGACATTAACCTTCATTTTCTCCTTGTCTCAATAACCTTCATGTCTCAAATACTTTCTTCCATATTGCAGGTTGAAGATGCACAGTTGTCATCAGTTTCACATTTCAGGATCCATTGAGAACTCACAATATCTGCAGAAGGCTGGTAAAAAGGGCACTGCAGAACTGCCCTGGGACCTTGGGAAAGGAAGACAGGATTAGCTCTTCCAGTTAGTTGATTGTCCATAAACTGTGTGGAAAGAATCTGAGTGTCATTTCCTATAGCAAACTAGTCCAGGAGCAACCTTCAGCTGTATGCAGCTCTCAAAGCTACTTGTAGTCTCAATCATTTCCCACTCATGTGATCTTGCTTTAAAATTTATCTGTTGGAAAAGTTAGTTTTCCACGGCAAAACAAAAAATTGATTTTGCATAAGACAAGCATTTTGCCACAGGACATCTCCTGGTTAATCGGCCTCATCTGCTGTGATTGATCCCTGTCCCAGTGCTGTGCAGTGCACACAGCCTTCAGCCTGGGGGCTCTGCAGTAGGGAAGCAAGGGATCTCAGGGCGCGGGTATGGTGGTGCTAAGAGGCAAGACTGTAACAAGGTCACTCGCATAGGAAATCCTCACTTCAGCTGTGTTTGAAATAATGTGCAGTGATACTCTGACTTTCACTGTTCTCTGTGCTGTGCCAGTTCTCAGTCACTTTGAAAAATCTTTATATGCTGATGGCATCTTCTATCAGCTTCTGTCTTCTTCAGGGACTGTTTTTTAGCCTGTGATTCATTTCTCTTCCCCAACTTGAATTGATTTTCTTTTCCCTGTAGTTTCTCCCCCCCATTTTATCCTGCTTTCCTTTCTCCTTACATGAACTGAAGGTTTATAGGCTCTTCTCATAAAGGATGATATTATTTGAAACAAAACACTAACATGATTGTCACTTTCCTGGCCTTAGCCATTGCTACCATCACCACCATGGCTTGCATTTCTGTATATGCAGCCATAATGCTAAAGTTCTTGTTGTAAGATATGTGGGCATCTGGAAAGCGTGATAACTTCTCTGTCTACTGGTTCTGCAACAAAAAGCAAAATACCACCTATAGTCAGTGTTGCAGGTCCAAATCTGAGTGAGCCTCTGTGAAATGTTTCTTGTCATCTGGAATTATAGATGACAGTGGCCTGGATGCAAATTTGCCTCAGTGATTTTGTGGAAGGAAGTTCGTATGTAACAGAGGAAGGATGAGTCCAAGCCTGTTCTCTTTCTGGTGCTTGTGGCCACTTGTGTCAGCCACAGGATACAGGACTCCTTTTTTAGTTCCTGCAGTCTTGAGTAAGCTGCAGTGGAAGCAACTTGCTTTCAGAGACAGCTCAGAGGAGTGACTCAGGTCTTTCCTCCTGCAATTGCTGGTTCCCTTTGAGGAGCTGTGGGTATAATCAGGGTGGCCTGTTTATCAGCTAGGAAGTGTATTATGTTTATTATATTGAGTGCTTATCCTGAATCATGGATATCTTGCATAGAATCATAGAAAGTGAGTACGAGAGACAGACTTCAGTGAGTACTGTAACTCTCCTAAAGCTCAGGACTGAAAGGTACTATTGGGCCATTTTACCATGTCTCCTACAACTGCCTAGCAAGAGTATTTTCATGTTGCTACTACACGTTTGTTTGTTTATCTCTGCCACAACATAGTTTCAATTCTTCTCCTAGTGTAAACTGCTCCAGAAATGTTTTCTTCCTTACATTATTCTTCCTTGCATCATATAAGCAAATACACGGCATTTGTTTTAAATACAAAATTTACTCCTTACTTCAATACCAGCTATTAGTACCCCAAAATAAAACAGTAACTTGAAAGGCATAGGATACAAAAATAATTGGTTACAACAAATAATTTACAAATTCCAAACAAAAGCTGAGTTAATAGGTTTCCCAAGTCAGCTAATGTTACAAAACCTCAAATGAGGACTTTTAGCCAAAACTCCTTATGAGGCACAAGATATTAAAGATTGATAACATTTATCTTGCAGAATAAGAAACTCCTGTTGCCAATGATGTTGACTTTTATAAGACACAGCCTGATCATTTCTATCTCCATTGGAGATTCGTTCTGCTTTGAAATACTGGGCACCTTTATATATTTATCCCCGCTAACTCCACTCAAATACACAAATGGTCAGTGCTTCTCCTGGGCAGTTTTGCCGTAAGTGGTGTACCATTAGGAATCACTGACGCATGTTTTCTTCTCATTTTCCCAACTTCACAGATGCAGGATGTTACCCACTGCCTGTCTCAGATGCTCTGGCAGGCGTTGCTCTTTCTGTGGTCCTCTGGCAGGATATATCCTGTTGGTAACTGTTCTCTTGTGTGGATGGATGAGAACTGGACTCCCTTCCCAGGTGTGAGTCTTGGTTAGCTGCTTGCTGCTGCTGTGGCTGCCACACAGATAACTCATAAGGTGGTGTCTGTTCTTGCTCATTAGTTTCACTGATAAAATCTGCACTGCTTTCGCTATACGGAGGCAGGGGGATATTGGTGACTTCTTGCCATTTTAGTGCGGAGGTCTGTTTTTCAGGATCTATGCTGTCTTCATAGGAGGGGGGGTAAAAGTCAGGCCTGGAAAAAAGCAAACCAAAAAGAAGCCTATCATGGTGAAATGTGATTTATCTCAGAGAGCTTGGTTAGATACTTTGTCTGTTATGTTTCCAATGTTTAGATGAGGCTTAAAATGTAAATGGAGACCTAAGCAGGTTTGGATCAACTGAATCTATTAATATAAACCAGCTGGCATAGCTAGGATCATTACCTGTGTCTTTCTGCAAAATGTTTTAGTAAAACAGCATTGTAAAAAGATGAGCCTTTCCCATGAGGGTTCCCACCCATGGCATACAAACACTCGTGCTTGTGAGTATTTCATCAAGTGCTTGAGAAAAGTTTGATTTGGAAGAAGAAAGAGATCACTGTCCGAAGTAGGTTAAATTAGCGAGTTATTTATTATTACAATAATAATTGTTTTCCACAGTTTTAAAATGTATTATGCATGTTTCCAAAATTTGCTGAATGTTTTTTTCATAGTGCTTTTGGAGCACCCATCGTCAGTGTTTCTGGTGCAGTTTCCACAACAGTCTGGGAATAGTAATTTGTGTCCAGTGACCCCGTTAAAGACTTTTGTCAGGCCTGACGCCAATCAGTTTAAGAAACTCTCACTCTCAAAGCATCAGACATTGCTCAGAAATGGCAGGTACAATTACACAACAAAACTTTAGCAGGGACCATACAGGGAGCTGAAGCTCCCTGCATACCTCATTTGGTAATGAGTGATACAAGCACATATCCCACAAGAGCACATCTGGAATTGCCTGTTGAAATTAAACTAATGATGCTTCTGCAGGAGCTTCATGAAGTTGGCATAGCTGCACCTGCTCCCCCGCTTCATGGCTTTGGACCACCCTTTGAAGCCTGTTGTGTTTCCTGCAATATGCCTTACCTTACATGTTTTTTGCACAAATTGCAGTTTGCACATTGCTGCTTGCTCTAGCAAATCAAATTTCCAACTACAGTTCTCTCCACAGAAATATAATAAAATAAAAAATAAAAATAATACAGAAATAGAATAAAATTATAAAATTATAATAAAAATATAATATTTTTTAATCCGTAAAAAGCTAGTATTGCTTCTTTTGTCTCACAGTGTGTTTACAAACAGCATCCCTCCCTCCCAATTCACGTGCAGCAGTACTGCAACACATACCTGTCTATGGTGCTGACATGAAGCTCTCTATGGCTCGGATTTGGAGTGAAGATGAGGCCCCTGCATTTCAAGAGTTCATGGAAAGTGCTCCAGACAATGCTAGTCACAAGGAGAAAGAACCCGAAAGCTGACAGGCAATAAAGCAGCAGCTCATTATTTCCACATCTGCATTTGGAGGAACTTGTGGAAATGCAAAGGACTCCCAGACAGAAAACGGAGAAACCAAATAAGAGCACAAAAAGACGAATGAAGGTTAAAACACCTTTTGGCATCTTTCACAGCAGACACAGCACTTGGTTCCTGTCTGCTGTTTATTTGCTGGATGTCTCAGCTGTGCTTCACATCTTCATGCACTGGTACTTTATACACTTCAGGATCAGGTGGCCTTTGGACAATTAAGAGAAACAAGCAGTTTAAAGATACTCATTAACTCTTTGAGATAGTCATAATCTCTTTTGAGTTTAATTTGTAATTTGAAGCCTACTTTAAGGAAGGAAACAGAAACTTCCTGCACCATTCCTTTGCCACTGTCATCTCTGGAGTGCGTACTGAACCACTGTTGCGTGTTACAAATTGCAATGGTTTACACACTTCGTTAGTTTATGAATGAAATTAAAATTGCTCAGCAAAGCTTCCCCTTGGGAACTTGTGGCTTGTTCAGTACAACTGCTACAGGTTTACAGTTGTGCAGGTAGGCTGGGGAGGTGGCTGGCAAATTTGGCATAGCAGTGCCAAACCTGATTCTCAGGGATGCATACCCCTCACCTGCATGTCCCTGGAAGGTTAAAACAAGATTTCGTTGCCTCTCCAGGGATGTGTTTTTTCTTATCCAGCTGTTGCAGATCCAGGACTGTGTAGCAGCACTGGTCAGGACCTCTGCTCCTGCTTCAGAACTGCTGGCCTGATTGACAGGGGTTTTGTCTGCCCTTAAAAATCTGCTTCAGCCATGCCAAGCACTGTGCTGACTTCCCATCATGCAGAGCTACAGCTAAAAAACCTGCAGGGTCCTGAGCCTTGCATCTCCTCCTGTCGCTGACATAACGGTATGATTGATCCCTATGCTGAATGTACGCTTCCAGGCCAGGTCTGTCCCCTGTCACCAGATGGAAGAAAGGGTGCAGCGCTCTCACCAGGCTGGAGACAGGTAAATTTAACACATTCCTGGGCTACCACCGAGGTAAAACTGGGAAAAGGCCAAGCAGTTCACAGAGAGGCTCAGAGCACTGCAACACTGACAGCACAAGGTGCTTCTCCAGCAGCTGAACCACCGCACACGTGTCCGGCATGGGCGCAGGCGGGGGGGGTTGTTTCCCAGTGCGACCACTTTTACTGCACCCTTCACAGAAGAGGCTGTGGGGGCACAACCCAGTAAAACGTTGTGTTGAGTTAATGCTGCAGGTAGGACCACTGCATCGTTCAGCATTTTATCAGGGTGTACATACACAGAGGAGCTGAACCTGGTTTTTTGTCTAAAGAGTTCGGCACTGGGTGCTAGTGTGCTCTATGCTTGTTTTTATGTAATAATAATAAGCAAAGTTTACCTTGAAATTTGAACTAAGAATGCACCTTAACTGAATGCCAAGTTAGTTTTCTGATCCTTATGATAAGAAAAAACTCCTCTGGATATTGCATGTGCATATTTTGTAATGAGCTATAAAATTTTTATCTTTGTGACTCATATGTTTACAGTCAACTGCATTCACAGTGAGCTCTCCTGTGCTGTGTTTACTTCTTAGACAAGTGAATATTGTGCATCAGTACTTCTAATAGGGTTTAGTTCTTTTATAATGAAGGCACCCTATAGAGAAGATGAATTCTGCTCTTGTCATCCTGCAATGAAGGCATGACTTCATGTGACACCTATACTGCTCTGAAGCTGGCTCAAAGTGTGACAAGTGGAGGGTGGGGGCACGAGAGGCAGGTGGGGCACGGCGGGACCCCTCCAAGCCACAGCAGATTCGGTGCCGCTGTCCACCTGACCACCAGCAACAGCAGCTCTTCTAGAAAAGTAACTACAGAAGTAAAAGCATGTGACAAAAGCACACTAAAATAAACTGCTTATATAGGCATGCAATTTACATCTGTGTTGCCTAGTATGAAGTCTACCGGTTCCCCTCCCTGCTAGTACAGGACTGTCTTCCGGAGCAGCTTTGCTTCTTGCTTCTTTGTTTCAAATATTCATGAAGTGAATATTCATGAAGTGCATCTGGAATATTGTGACCAGTTCTGGGCCCCTCAGTTCAAGAAGGACAGGGAACTGCTGGAGAGAGTCCAGCGCAGAGCCACAAAGATGATGAAGGGAATGGAGCACCTCCCTTATGAGGAAAGGCTGAGGGAGCTGGGTCTCTTTAGCTTGGAAAAGAGGAGACTGA
>VZTO01017016.1:4430-18561 GCA_013400615.1 Syrrhaptes paradoxus | reverse complement strand
TTTTTTAAAAATGAGGGTTATGTTTCCCCTTTTCCAGTCCACCGGAACTTCACCAGAGTGCCATAACTTCTCAAATATGATGGATAGTTGTTTGGGTACTTCACCCACCAGTACCCTCAGGACACATGGATGCATCTCATCAGGTCCCATGGACTTGTTTATCCTCAGGTTCTTTAGAAAGCAGTGCTGTCTTATATAATGATGTGACTATATTGTTTTAGGACACTGTAAATTATCTTAGGACAAATTTACTTAGGGAGAAAGTGTAAGTATTTTTCATTCGAAGTTTATATGTCGTTTTTTTGAAAATATTTTCTTTTTTCCTTTCACTCCCCCTGCATACTTCACTCATACAGAAGACACGTCTCCTAAGATTAAGCTTCTTTACTTTTTAATTAAGAGTAAAATTTTTTTGTGCAAGGATTCAAGACAAGACATATACCTTCTCTAGATACTGCCAAACAGGGCTCAGATAAGCGTGCAAACTTGCGACATCCATATGAGCTGTGCTGCCCTCCTCCAGGAAAGGTGAGGACTACCCTGGGTGCTTGTTTATCTTTAGTTTTATGGTGAGGGAGGCACTGAAGCACATCTGCTGGCACTGATGCTTGTTTGCCATTGGCAGCAGGAGTAAAATCAGGTCTTCAGACTTGGCTGTAATACTTTGTCAGTTTTGCCAAAAGCAGATTAGTAGTGAACTTTGAGGGAACTGCTGATAGCCCTTGTTCTAACAAAGCACAAAAAGCTTACAGCTAGCTGTTTGGCTGTGCTGGAAGGTTTAATATTAAAGCAAGAATTCCTGTTTCCTTTCCAATATGGTTAAATATTAGAACGTAATTAGATTGAACCTCCTGAAACTCTTCTTATTTGATGTCATTCCAGTAGATTGGCTAAGATCTACAGTCAAATATCTGACACCAACAGGTATTTAGAGTTTAATCATTATAGGTGTAACTTTTCAGAATTTTAAGTGGGAAACATGCAAAAGCCCTGCTATAGTTTAGAGAAAATATCCTGTGACAGCATTTTATGCAAAAAAATGACAAATGGTCCCAGGTATCAAAGCTAATTTTTATTAATTATTTTCAAGAGTGATTCTGGTGTCAGAAATGACAAATATCTGTATTTGGTTTTGTATCTACGGTGCATGCTTTGGTACATTATTTTGTTTGCAGTGGTTTACCTGTCTCTGATTTGAGCCAAATGAGTTATTCAGAGCTCAAGGAAGCCTCAATAGTCTGTCATTCACACAGTCAGGTTTGCAAAGAAGCAGGTTTTCAGCACTTACATTTGCCAAAGCAAATGAGGTGGAAATCACAAGAAAATACAAAATCACAAGGAAATACAAAACCCAAAAAAGAGATAAGCACAATGGCCTAAGCAGCAGTCAGCACAATTATGCAGTGGCTGGGGAAATGCGTATAAAAAAGCTATTGCCTGTAGCATGTATAAAGCTTGCACTGTGTAAAGTTTTCACACTTTTGTGCAAATGAAGAGGCATACCTGCAGGAGAATTTGTCAGCCATATTGTACTTGGCAAAATGAAAGCTGAGAGGCAACATGGTTATAGTCTTCAAACACAGCAAGTAAATACCAAGGGGAGGGTAAAAATAACTGTTAAAATTATTAGTGATGGAAAGACAAGAAAAAATATTCAAAATAGCCAGTAAAAAACTTAGGCTGGAAATGAGCAGGCTTAGAAGAGGGAAATTCTTGATTCACTTCACAATCAGGAGTGAGAAATTAGCAGCTGTTAAAATGGGTTGATAGAAAGACTAAATGCAGTCCCACAGTGACTAGCTTCCCTGTCCTGTATTCCCAAGACACTTTGCATAAACAGGCTTCCATAAGAGGAGGATATGAACCCTCTAAGGATTACAAAGTTCACTTATTAACAGATGAACCTGAACCGCACTTTAGTGTCTTGTGAACTCATATAATATAATCCTAACTAAAACAACGTGCTGTCTTTGAGAGAAATAATGTCCGTCGTCTTCTTTCCTTCCCAGCATGTTGCCTTGAAAGCAGGGAGGCATGAAAGGCTTTTCAGGGGCATTTTACCTGCAAAGTTTAAGGTGAAGTTGGTCTCCAATTCATTGTGTCAGCAATCTAATTCACTTCTGTTGTTGATTGTTTGTTCTCTGGAGAAAAAAAAAAAAAAAGTGAGCCTGTAGCCATACACATGCAAGATGACTTGTGAAAGCTTGACTGCTAATGCTTCATTTTCCCAGCTAACTTGTTCAGAGCTGCCTCTGCAGCTCACTCTTCCCAGATGACAACCCCAGCTAGCACCCGTGTCCATCACTGATCTGTTTCTATCCACCTGATCCATGCTAGGGCTCATAAGTAGGATGTCCCACACTCCTGATATCTGTTGCCTTACTAACACATCCCAATTATAGAATCCGTTAGTCTGAAGCACACTAAAAGTTATTAAAAGTACACCTTCACAAGTTTCTCCTCTAAAATTGCAGATGTTGAGCACTGTCTTTGTATTTTCCTTACCGCATGTAGCCAGAACTAGTTCTGCCCATACTCAGTCCCTGGATTTTTCAGGGATGTGTATCCTTCAAAGCCTTCAATGACCTGACCTTGAAGGAGAAGCAGAATTGAAGTCCTATGTATTTACTTCTCATCTCCTATTAGACATTGTGGAGAAGTAATTCAGCTTTCGGAATAACGCTAAAGCTCTTCAGTCAGCATAAACCACCTTCAGCTCACAGTCACTGCCCCCTGTCCTTCCCAGCTCCTTTCCCTCGCTTCCCATTTGATCCATCACTCATGTTCAAATGGACACAGTGTGAATCAGAGAAAGAGACTAGCTCCATTTTCCCCTGATCTGGTTCAGCTTGCAGCTGCTCAACTACTGGACCCAAGTGAAGGAGCAGCTGGTGGATGAAAAAGGGCAGAACTTCGGCATCTGTGTACTTGTTGATTTTCCAGCTGCAGGAGAAAGAGTTCATACCCACATTCTGGGGAGGGTTTTTTATTTCTCAGGCAGAAATGCTGCTTTCCAGTTCTCATTCTCACTCGCTTTCTTTTTTCCCTGCTCCTCTTTGCAATTGTGTTCTCCCAGCTCTCACTGCCTCTTATCCAGTCCTCTTTGCGAAGACAACTTCTTTCTTTATTGCTATTGCATTCTTATTTGAAACCAGCAAAGTTTCAAGTTTAACAGCAATAAAGTGTCCAATTTTATCTCCCTATTATAAACCAGATATCAACAGTTTAATGACTCTAGGTAAGGACAACTCAAATAGCAGTAGCTGGAGCACGTGATGCATGAAAAAAACTAGGGCAGGAATGCTTGTTCAGCCCAGTGAAAGTAGGACAAGGTGGAGAAACTAAAGCAGCCCTCTACCCTCTGGAGGGAGAGTAATGACAGGGAAGAGATAAACCTTTCTTAGAAGTGAAACAGTAGAAGAAAAATAAGTGCATAGGTAAAGGTTGCAATAACAAAGCATGGGAGTGGTGCAACACTGTGAAAGAGACTGTTCAATCCCCACCCTTTCAGATTTTCAAAATTTGGCAATTTGACCTAGTTTTGCAGTTAACCCTGCCTGAAGCAGAAGGCTGGTTTGTTCTCTGGAGACAGGTGCCTTCTGATCTAAGTCCTTGCTTTCTTTGACATTGCCTAGAAGGCAGCAACCTAGTACCTAGTGCTTTAAACATAGTTGCTGTTATTTATGATGGCAACCATGAGATGCAATAACATATTTAACTCTTATTGCTCCTCTTTGTAGCAGCAAGCTCTTCTCTAACAGCACACTATCATTCAGCGTAAAGATACTGTCACGAGGACTAATGCTTATTAGTACAGAAAGGTAGCTGGCAATGTCCTTCCAAATTTATGATGCTCACAGAATGCTACTTTTTATTTGTTTGAAATCATGTAATGTAAGAGACTGCTGTCCACTTTCATTAGCTGAATCATTTAAACAGATGTTAGACATGTTACAGTACGCTAATGTTTCCGTTAGTATCAAGCAGTATGTATAAGTAGGTCTATTATTTTTAAGCTGATCATCTTGTTTATTATAAGACACCTCTGGACACATTGCAGACTATCCCTCCTTTATAGTATGTTACTTGCTTAATGAAGACAGCTACATCTTGGAGGGAGAGAGTGTCTAGTTCTTGCATTTTTTCAACATTTTTCACTGTTTTCCACCTTTCTAGTTGACTCCATCTTGTCTACTTGCAATCCACTTTTCTGAATTGTATAGGTCCTGTTCATGCTTACTAGAAAAGAGAATGCTGTTTCCCTTTATCCCTAACCCCTGATTCTGCATATTGCCGAAAAGTTGGTATGGTTTCCTGTTCTCGACTTCTTCTTCAGTACCTCTTCTTTTGCAATTTGCTTTGTCTTCAGCTTCATTTAAACTCCTTTTCTGACTTTTTGGATTGTTTCCTCTGGAAATGCTGGAACTGGCAAAGACAATCTACAAATTATCAGTGTAATGAAAAGCATGACAGAGAACATATAAGACATAGAACGTAACACACAAGAAAGCACACCTACTATCTTTGCGGGGTTTGTCTATTGGAAAGTTTGCTCTTTTCTTTGAATTCTCTGTTATAAAACACCTCAATGTGTGAAGACTTCTCTTCTGATAAGCAGCCTTTTAACTTTGCTATTATTCTTCAGATTCACTATGTTCTGCAAATGTTTCTTCCTTTGTTCTCTTTCCCCTCACTTTTCTGTGAGTTTCATCTGCTCTCTTCACATAGCAATGAAACCTTGCGGAGACAGCTGTGTTTCTGCCTCCTTGTTTCCAGTGGTTCAAAGGGCTTGGGGGCAGCCACCACCCCAGACCTGCCTGATTCTCATGACAAAACTATCCAAAGGCACCTGAAAGGTGTGTTTCTGAGCAGAGAAGAACAGCTCTTTGCTGAGCTTTTTGAAACTCTGACAGGCCTATTCCTTCCCCGAGTCTCAATTCTGCAGTGGCAAAAGGAGGGAGGTTGTATTTCTATAATCCCCCAAGCTGGTTATGTACTACAAGTGACAGGGACAGAGCCGTTCCATTCTGTACACATTCAGCATGGGTCCTCCTATCCCACGAGTCTTCTTTTTCACATATCAATTTTAAAATTGTAATTCTGCTATATCCCATTGCTCCCACATTATTGCTGAATGAAACATACTATTTTGTTGCTGTTTAGTGCTTTGTGTTTTGGGGTTTGTTTTGTTTTTCCCTGGGGGACGGTCAGACTAGAAGAGAAATAATGAAATTCTGTGGTGCTGCTTTCTTGTAATGCAACTTTAATGACTCCCCCTACCCCCCAAACTGTGCAGTAACAAAGCCAGGCTCTGGACTGTGCAACTGATCCCATAGTGATCTCACTGTGGGAGATATTTCCTTTGATGTAACCCAAACCATGTTGTAGCTGCTAGTGACAGCTTTGATGTTCAGGCTCTGTTGTGTTCTGTTTCTGTATTTATCTGATGAAAGCAAGTAATCTTGCAGTGGCAAAGGCAAACCACTGTATCTAGTCTAATTACTCATCTGTATGCAAGATATAGCCTTGCAAACCAATACCCTCTCCCAACAGATTTCTCATTTTAATTAAGATTTTGTTCTTAACAAGATGGAAATTAAACTAAATGCTCCAGGTCAAGGCAGAAAAAAGAAGACTGTTTTAGTGTGCCTTGAGACGTGGCTTGGGAAACACATAACCACGGGAGTGTTTCATTTTCTGCAGTGAGTGAAATAAACTGAGAATTAAATTGTCTCATAGTGTTTATGGAAGTGTATCATATTGTTTACAAAAATAAAAATTACTGATAACTTTTCAATCACTTTATCTTCCCCCTGCTAACCTTTCTCAACCCGTATATCCATGCAGTGCTGGCACCTTTTCATCCCATGCAGTTTCCCACCTGGTAACTCTAGCTTCATGTGCATACAGTGAGGCACGGCACAAACATTGGGTGAAAAAAATGCTCATGAGCAGAAGAGATGGCAGACTAAATAGAGGATAAAAGACCCCAGCTGCATATAGAACTTAATTGAGAGTAATACAATCACAGTCAGAGACTTGTATCTATAACCAATAGTCCTAAAATACAGGTTATCTAAGCTGGAGTCTTCTTCCACCCTCTTACTTGGGTGGAAGATTGCAGAAAAGGTTTGGGGTTGCAGAAAAGTTTTGGGATTGCAGAAAAGCACATGCCATGCACAGAAAGCAAAGCTGACACTGTTACGTTTTACTGCCCAAGAGGAGGTTTTTTACCTAAGATTGAATCTGTGATGCTGGATACTGAATTGTTGATAGCAATACAATGTCGACTTTGCACCAAAAATATATCCATGTTCATTTGCTGCAAAAAGAGGAGGAATACTTGCATCACACAGAGCAAGCAGGTAGGTAGGAAGGAAAATTAAACAAGGTGGAAGCTGTCTTCGAGAATTATTTATAAAGCAAGAAATAAAGAAGCCCAAAAAATAGGACAAAGAGAGAAAATCCATGCGCTGTTTAAATAAAATTGAAAAGAACAAAGCTAGGATACAGAAGGTCTAAATTCTGTTGTCCCTTTAGTTCACAATGATTAGGCAGATAATATTTGGGATAAATTATTTCTACATAGTTGCTTGAGAAATCTCAGTAGATGACTGCTACAAAGTATGTCCGGGTCCAAGTTTTTGGACTACACAATTCTTTTATTTTATTTTGTATTTTTCCCCCTGTGGATGACTTCCTGTATATTCTAGCTAGTAAAGATCCTATTTGTGCTCTGTTGGACAAGTTCCTTATTATGAAACGAGACAGATGTTAATGATACATTAAAAGCGCATGATTCATAGTATCAGGGTTGCTTAGGTTGTGCATGAGGATGCTGGTTTTTAAATCTCTGAAATGCAAGGAGAGACTCTTGTTAACCAAGCAGGCTTTGGATCAGGGCCTTTATACTAGCCCTCTCGAAATTTTCCCTACATTGTAACCTCAGGGTCCACATAAGATCTGGTCTCCACTTACACCCTTGTAACAGAAAAGATGAAAAATATATTTGCTAGCTTCGTGTGCCTGTAGAGCCTTGGGACTGCGCTGACTACTGTGATGATGAGTTGAATCTCATCATCGTGTATCCCACTCACTTCTTACAGACAGAATCTGAAATATGAGAGAGATGTTATCATCAGGCAGTTTTCAGTTGGGATTTTGGAGAAAGCTGTGACTTACGTTACGTGACTTAACCCTACTGGTTGGGTGTGGACCCAATAGTGAACTATTTCTTTCAAATAAGAAAAAGGCCATAAGGTATTCCTGAAAAGGACCACATGAACCAGAAGAACCTGCCAATGGGCCCATGAATCTCAAACGGTGTCTCAAGATATGTGTCAGATGGAGAGGGTGGGTGGTGGTGCAGGACCTCCCTTTGCCCATTCCAGGGGATGAACTGGGTGGGCACAAGAATGCTCAGCAGTCCTGTCAAAAGCAAGGAAAATTTGTTTTTGGGAGATCTGCCAGACTTTGTTGTTATTGGGTGTGCAAATGACACTTTCAGCTGCAATTATGCTAAGAACCCTTTCAACTTCGTGATACAAATTTTGTGGCTCTGTAGGTGGAAGGTGAGAAAATGGTAGTGAAATTACTGCAGCCCAATTTTGAGGATGGATGCTATATGAGAGAGTACATGCAGCTCATTCATGTGATTGGCAGCCTTATGAAGGTTCAATCCCTCGTAAAAATAACAGGACCACACATTATAAGCCAGAGAAAAGAGTTAAACATGCAACTCATCTGGTTCTCTTACAATTGTGGTGTTGGGGAGGATAGATCTCTGTCCAAATTTCCCCCACAGAGAATTTGAAAACAGTTTTTCCATCTGGCATTTTGCAGGGCTTTTCTTAATATGTTTGGCCAACAACAGGACATCTTTCTGCCTGTAATCTTCATCTTCAACATATTTAACTATTTTGCCATCATCTGAGCACCAGGGTGGGTAGCCTGATGCTTCCTGCTTCTGGCAGAGGTGCAGTTTTACGCAATTTGAGAAGAGGCATGCTACCTCTGTGCAAACTCTTGCAAAAACTTGGCTGCAGCCCTCCTGCAGAGCCTTGTTTGGTTCCGGGGAACAGCAGGTACCCACATGGGCTCTTTCTTCATCACTGGCTGCAGGAAGCATGGCAGGTTTCAGTGCAAGAGTAGCACAAGGAAAAAGATAGCTTGCCATTGACTCTCAGAAGACCCCATGAGATGTGTACAACTTTATTTTGACCACCCCAAAAGAATACACGAGGGTGTCACGGTTCTTGGAAACAGCTTTGGAGTGCACAACAGCGGGGTTTTTTTGTTTGTTTGTTGAGGAAGCGATAAAGGCTAGTAACATCATAGTGATTTATCTTTTCATTATAGGCTGCTTTGTACACAGATTAAATGTCATCTGGAGGGAGGGGTGCTGCTGTGTTAGGTCTGAGGCACAAAAACTGGTATGTGGATGGGAAAACAGAGGCCAGTGTGGAATATGAAAAGGGATTTCTATGACCTCTACTTTTCATTGCCCTCTTTCTCAGTGTCTGATGGCTCATCAGGATAGTCTCATTCCTGCACAATCTCTAGGTCTCCCTCAAACTTCTTACATCATGCTGGCAATAGTAACTCAGTCTTTTCTACAAGCCAGAAGTCTTCTCCTGACCGGCTGTGTGCCATGCTGAGAACAGCTTTCTCTCTTGAAGCATCATGGCATCCACCCCATAACATTCTGGTGGTGGGAGAAGCCCTACATACCTTTGATTTTCAGCAGTGTTGAAAAAATGGGTAGACCTTGATACCCAAAGCTTGGGGAATGCTAGGGTAAAAAATTCAGAGTCAGTGAAATGTATAATTAGGCTGGTGACTTGTATGCACATGAGTTCACCACCTTGAGTGATAAATTGCACATACATTTTTTCCTTCAGAAGCTGACTAGCAATGAAGTAGCCTCCATAGCCCTTGGCATTACCTGCTAGGAAAGCGTAGCTCTGAAATTTTCTGTCCGTAAGTAACTGAACTCTCTTTGAACTCCCTTTCTCATTCAGTTTTCTTCCTTCTCCCTTCTTCTGCATCCCAACAGACATCCGATGCTAACTTCCTGGCAAAAACGTAGTTTGGGGTATGTGCCCTGCCTTCTTGCATTGGTCGTACAGCCCTGCCCTGCCTCTGGAGTTTTGAGCATGGACGTGAAACACTGGTGCTGGTTTACATTACAGATCTGTTCACAGCACAGCCCACTCTTCCATACTTTCCATTTGCAGCGTTTTCATACGTAGGCCTTACACTTTTCACAGAAAACTGTAAGCGTTCTTTAAAATCTGTAAGCATTCCTGAGACCTGCACAGCAGCCTGTGGCTGGGGCAGCTTAACTTTGTCCCCTGCACAGTCACAAGGCAAGCAGAGCCAACCATGGCCATGGTTATGCAATGTATAGCAGAACTTAGAGAAGTTTCTTGCCCTGAACGCCTTCCTGGCACCCTTAACACCATAATGATGTTCATCCTGCAAGAAAATGTAACAGGTGTATATCTGACAGTATTTCTTGTCTTAAAAATCTCGCAATGCCTTTTCCCCTCAGGGAGGAGGATGATGCACTAGGAAAGTGTGTGGGGTATGACACTGCCTGGAGCAGGGTGGGGGCTTCCCTTCCCAACCTGCTTCTGCAGACACTAGTGGGGTGGCTGGTCCTGCAGCATGACACAGGGCAGCATGAAAGCACACAGGAGACAACATGGTCGAAAAAGGTGGCCGCCCACCATAAAGCGGTGGCCAATGTAGTGTGGTGGACCCAATGTAGCCAGTAGAGGGGGGCCCCCAGCTCAAACAGCCTCCTGGGGTGGATGGAGCCCAGGGGGCTGCACCATCCTGTCCTGAGATGTGGCTCTGCCGGGTGCCTCTGTCCTGGTTCACAGCATCACTCCTGGGCAGGGCCAGCCAGATTGCCCATGCCTGTGGCACAGCTGGCCGTCAAACTGGAAATCCAGGCCAAATGCTGGTGTGCAGGCTATATTCTGATATTTCTGAACTGCTGAAATGGGGGAAATGTACTCTCACACCTGTATCACTATAGACATATGCAGCATACCAATTACCAGATAACCCCATCGTAACGTGTCACTTCGGATGAAAATGTACTATTCTTTATATCTGAACCCTGGGAGTGCTCAGTGTCTCTTCCTGCACTTCACCAATAGATGACACCAGAGAGCTCTTTCTCTGAATAGTTTCCTGTTCTGAAGAGTTTCAGGCAAGAGAAAGTTTTGTTATGCCATAGTGAAAGTGATGAGGCCTTCTCACCAGGAATAGCCATGGGACAATTTCAGCAAAAAGGAGATGTACACTTTGATGAATTCCCAGCGTGAACAAAAATCTCCATTAATAAGCTGGAACAGTCATTTTTATTGTTCCATTTGCTCTTTTGCTACTGTGAGGTGTTATGCTTTTGAAGCTCTGAAATATACTTCCCCTGCTTTCAGAAATAACAAAAAGCCTCCATCTGATACAGATATGCCAGATTATTTGGGTATTTCCAGGAGACAGTAATGATCATGATTGTATTTACTGAAGGCTGCTACAGAAAGCTTCTGGGCAGCGCTGCTGTAGCAAATCTACCTCTGTGTATTTATCACTGAGCATGCATATCAGTACTGGTGTGCAGCAGCTCAGTGCAAACTCATTGTGCATGATTTATTCTAGCAGACATCCACAGACATCCATCAATAAAAACACTGCCTTCAAATAACTGTAATATTTGGAAAAAAGAAGCATTGGAAGCTGAGCACAGCAGAAAGTTATTTGAACTTCATTTATTTTGTATCCAAAAGCATACACATATAATATGTAGCATTCAACTGATATATATGTATCTGCAATTTCCCAAAACATTAATGCAAAATAAATCACACCATATTGTCACAAAATAATTTATTTTGCTTATATGCCTCCTGTTTACACAGAGGTGACATTTGCCTGCTGAGGGACTGGCTTATATTCCTGGGCTGCAAAACCAAGCAGTAGCTGACAGATTCTCTGCTATTTGTTTCCCTTATGTACATACAATCCATAAATCCTGACTCAGTCCTTACTTCAAAAGAAACCTTGTCTGATTAAGTGCAGAGTCCAGAAGTCCTTTAGCAAAACTCTTAAAGTAAAACATAAAAATTCAACATGATCATCCTTGTATTACCAGTTGCTAGAAAATTTAGGGTTGCTTTCTCTTCAAGATTTGCTGTACAGGAAGCTTGCTAGAACACAAATTAAATCTAGATATAACTCCTTGAATACTTGTCACTTAGTTCAAACTGAGTTGCTCAGATACTGGCAAGCACCAGCGGCAACAAGGGCAATCTGCAGCACAGGCAGCACTGACTGTATTTTCCAACACCCTCTGCCCTACACAAACACTAGAAAATTCTTACTTCTCTCAGAAGTAACATCTTTCTGTCTCTGTCCTGTGAGCTTCTCCCACCCCAGGGTTTTGCTGCCTGTCTGACAAGGCCGTAAGTCCCAGCTCTGGTACAACACAGCTACATAGCCTTGACTCAGGCAGCCAGGTGGTGGGACAGGACTGCTAGTAGCTCAGGGGTTCAGGCACTTACCTGCCCATCCCATCTGAGCAGGGTGGTGAGCCCTCTAGTGCTCAGCTTAATAGCTCGTTACATCCTACCTGCTTTTCACAGGTGCTCGCCAGTAAAATTATTGTCTTGTGCTTCTACATTGGGTGTAGTTGCTTATGGAGTCCCCTTTTACCTGACTAACGATACCTGAACAAACCAAACCAACAGAGGAGCTGTAAAATCTCCTGCAATAACACCTCTGACATAAAAGCTCGCTCCTAGCTTCCTGCAGTCCCACAATTCAGGACTGGGTTCAACCCCTTTCACCAGCCTCCCTGCTATGGCACCGTGGCAACCCAACAATTCCTATAGACTGTCCCTGCATCCTGGGCTGGGTTACTGAGCTAGAATAGAGCTGCCTGCAGACCCAGCGAGCTGCCGTACTCATAACAATTTCCAGCTGTTAATTACTGAAAAACTGATTGCCCTGTAGCTGCCCTGAAAAGACACCTGCTCCAAGGCTCAGCTCAATGACCATACACAGGCAGCTGGTGTTTGGAAATGCAAGCTTTAACACTGTGAAGGACCAGATCTTCAGACTTGGAAACAACCTTAGAGACAAATGTGAGCTGCCCCTGTCTGCACCACGCTGATTTGGCTCATGCACCACATACTTGTTCACAGACCTCTGAAGCAGAGTGCATATTTGGAAAGTTTCTTTTGAACACAAAACTGAAGTAAGATGGTTTTGCTGCTGATTCTTTCCCCTTTCACTGCATATGGTGTCACAGGGATCTTGTTTCACTGTCTTAACACAAATCTGCGCATCAGATATTGCTTTCCACTTGATAGGGGTGGTCTGCAAGACTAACAGGAGTGGAATTTGTTTTAATGAATTTTTTTCTTCCAAATAAAAAAAAAATCACCAAAACCCAGATCAGCTCAGTGGGACAGCACAACAAAATTATACTGTGTAGATGCTCTATAGATTATGATGGAGACTGGCAAATTGAGAAATTTGCTCTTACTGGAACTATCGGCATGTAGTGCAGACTCATGTAAACTGTGTAGATGTTAATGTTGGTTTGGTTGCTCTTCCAGTGACATCCTCGGTATTTTTGAGCAGCTGGAAGTAAAGTGATGTTTTCAAAGGATACAGCAGTTAGCACAACACAGTTCTACATCTGGTTACACCTGACAGAAAACGGAACTATTCCATGAACACTCTTTTTAATTTGGGAACTTTTACCATATTTCAGCAATTAAACATTAATTTTTCTTGAACAAAAAGAGTTTTCACAGGGGTGCAACATTCTACATACCTGAAAAACACGTAATTATATATATATTAATACATTATAGTAGTATTTAAAAAACAAAAGCAAAAGTTTATGTTAACCTTCATTGGACAGCAGGAAATAATATGTTCTTCACTCAGGCGACCATTTCCAATGTTCTTCCACAGGATTATCTTCTTCCCATTTCTCTAAGCAATCTGCACATTGGAAGCATTACACCTTATGCCTTTCTTCTGCAAATGAGAAATGTCACACCTCAGAAATGATCATGTACACAATTTTTTTTTCACTGATCTGTCAGAAGCATCAAAGTTGCAACAACAGCTTTTTCATAAGTTTCATTGGTAATCTCCATCTCAATTCCATCTCAATTCTCAAATTTTAATGAACTACATTCTTTTTAAGTCTCAGATAATAAAAGTTAAATCAAGGAAAATAAAATCTCACAGAACTGAGAGCCTCCATCGGATGGGTGGGGAATCTCATGTGCCTTGAATTTACTTTTTCCAGTATCGCAAAGCTGAAACCTTAGAAGGGACACAGGCCTTCAGGCACAGCAAGCCTACTCCTGGCTGCCTGGAAGAGTTGCACCTGGCCGCCCCTTCCAGGCACACCGGTCAAAGGGCCCCCAGGAAAATCACCACTGCCTCAGTCTCACCCTGCAGCCAGGAGCACCAGTCTGAGGAGCAGCAGGAGGGAAGGGAGATCCCCAGTGCTCTTGCTTGGCAGGGCTTGTGCCAGCCTCTGCGCCTGGTGGTGGTGACGCTCAGCACAGCTCTCAGCTGAAGCCAGGGGGACTCGCGGCTGTGGTATGAAATGGCTGGAGCAGACATGTATCTGCCTCCCAGATTGATCTATGGCTCTGTTTGAGCAAAAGAGGGTGATTAGCAATGCAGTGTACTCCCAGTCAGAGAGGATTTTCTGCAGGGAAGTTGTGACGATTAGTCACAGCTGGGAAGGGGTGTGTAATACAGGTTTTTGTGCACAAATGAAAAACCGGTAGATATTTACTGATGTATGTAGGCTGATACAGAGCAGTGATCCAATTGGGAAAGACTATTTTCCTTTTTCTCCCTCACAGCGAGGAGTTATTTTACATCTGCAGCTCCTTCATCAGCGGTGTGTATCAGGATACAGCTGTATCCCCAGCCAGCCCCAGGCAGGTCCTGCAAAGAGATGCTTTATCCTGCACCTCCTTCTACCCTGTCTGGATGGAGATCACAAAGGTGCAACTACCACTATCACACACAGGCAGTGATCACAGAGGATGCTGAAGTTCACAGAATCACAGAATCACAGAAT
>VZTO01017015.1:111198-133364 GCA_013400615.1 Syrrhaptes paradoxus | reverse complement strand
GGCGGCGGCGGCACCGGGCGGCGCGCGGCGGGGAGGCGCGCGGGCATGGCCGGGGGGGGTCTGTGCAGCGGGGAGGGTTTGCACCGGGTCCGTGCACCGGGGGAGTGGCGAGCGCCTGCACCGGTCGTCTGGGGAGGGCGGCGAGCGGCTGCACCGGGAGCGTGCGGTGGGTGCGTGCACCGGGGCGGGCGGTGACCGTGTGCACCGGGGAGGTCCGCGGGTGCGTGCACCGGAGCGGGTACCAGGCCCCCGGGTGGGTGAGTTTGTTCCACCCGGTGCGGGATGGACACTGCTGTGGGCCGGGGGCTCTGGGGGTCCCGCTGCACGGTGAGCGGCTCTGGGCACTGCCCGGGCTGCAGCGATGCTCCCGGGGTGGCCAAACCGCTGCACCCCAAGGGTTTGGGCAGCATTTGATACGAGCAGGTCAGGGATCAAACAGCAACAACTATTTATGTAAAAAAGTGAGGCTTGGAAACATCGTCTGTATTGAAATAAGACACCAGCTTTGGACAAAGGATAAAAGATTTTCCAGCTGCCTAACTGAGGAGGTCATTCTGCTTTTCCTGGACTTGGAATGGTCAGACTCTGCTCGCAGTTATGTTGATGTAAAGATGATGTCACTTATCTAAAATTGTTGGCTTGAAAGCGTGGGTCCTGGCTGGGTTATCAGCAACTCGGACAAAAACGCTGAGGGCTCTCAGTGCATTGCAAGTGCAGAAACTTGATTTTTCCGGACCCTTTAGTGCTCAGGGCTATCAGCTCTCCCGGTTTCAGAGCACGGCTGGATTTCTCTGTAACCCCTGGCTCTTGGAACCATGCAATTGCGTGAGAATTGTAGTTTTCTGCTTTTTCTTTTTAAGTAAGCTGGAGCCCTTTGTGTTTACAGAAGAAATGTGAACTTTTTAACAGGTCAGAAACTAGGAGCCAAATCAGCAGAGCGTGCCTATAAACCAGAACAGATGGGTTTTGACCAGTCCTGCGGCCGTGATTCAGCTTTTTCGATGCTTGTGATTGGCGACTGAGGCAAATGGCTTTCCCACCCCCTCCATCACATGCCAGGCTGGCCTGACCCGATCTTTCTGGGAATGGGGAAGGAAAATAAAAAAACCCAGCACCACTGTTTTCCTGTTGTATCCTGGCTCCAGGGCCGGCACGCAGAGCAGCTGGACCTCCAGGAATTGCCCCTGTGCCCCCTGGAGCAGGACACCTGAGCCTTGCTTTCCGTGGCTTTCACAGGATGCAAATTTTACCCCATCCAGCTGTGCTGACTTGGTGTTTCTGCCTCTCCTCTCCACCTGCTTTGCTGAATCACCCCTTTGAGAAGCCTCTGGAGCTCTTTGTTGATCCAGGGAAGGAAATGGGAGCCCCTGCCCGGCCAGCTGAGCGAGGCAGGGAGCTGTGCCATTCTTCCTGGCTCCCCCTGCTCGTCAAAGGCTGCTTCTCTGCTGGGAGAAGGGGCCGTGATAATCACAGAATGATCACAGAATGATGGGAGAGCCCTTTCACATCCCAGCCTCTGGCAAGGATTTCCTGGAGGGTCACAGCGAGGGGATGTCAGTTGGGGATGACAGCCCCACCAGCAGCAGGGAGATGCTCCAGGGCTGGACCTTGGACCTGCTGGGCTGGTTGACAGCTGTCAGCCCCACATCTGGATCACCCAGACCAATAAACTCACCAGCTCTGGCCATTTCTCACCTGGTATTTGGTGCTTGCAGCATCCTGCTTGGTGGCATGCAGGAAAAGGCATCTTTGCTTTCACATCACCTCCTTGGATTTTGCTGGCATCTCGGGAAACCCCAGTGTAAGGGGGATGCTGGTGAATATTAAAGTGCAGGGCAGGCCCAGGGAGAAAGGGGCCAGGCTAGTGGCCATCAGAATATTGTGCCCCAGAGCAGCGAGGTCCCAGAGCATCCTTCCAGTGTGGGAAAGGGAGCAGGAGAAGGCAGCTCCCTGGCTCACAGCTGGGAAGAGGATTTGGATACTGCAGGAAGTGGGCTGGCGAGGCGGGCTTCCAACCGTCAAACGGCACCAGTGTCCCCAGCTACCAGCTGAGCCTGGGGCTGGAAGGATTGCCCCTGTCCCAGCCCCAGCTTTGCTTGTCTGCACAGCAGAGAGATCCTTTCTTGTCAACTCAGTTCCCCTCCTGTCTGCGAGAGTTTCGTGCTCCACTGCAGTGTCTCTGATGAGCTGAGCTGTGCCAGGTCTCAGCCAGCATGGAGCAGGCGGGTTGGTCCCTGGGTCTCTCTTGCAGCTGGATTGTCCATCCTCCTCGGGATGGTTCACCCCAGGCCCATGAAGAAGTAGAAGGCAAGGGAGGGATTGAAGGAGAAGTGTCCTGAGGGACTGCCGGGCTGCTGAAAGACAGGCTTAAGCAGCTGGGAAAGTCCCAGAGAGATAATGTGATGATCAAGAGAGGAGGCAAAACCCTCATCAATCCCCACCTTGGGGGCAGCCAAAGAATTGGCTGTGACCTGGCTCCTCTGCAGCAGCTGCTGAAATACAAAAAGGGGGAAAAACAAGCTCATGTTGCATGGCTTGTCCCCTCTCCCACCCTGTGAATGAAGACACGACTTGTTTTTCTGGGACAGAGGAAAATTTAGGAGTCTCCTGGGCAGCAAGTGCCTGGGGTGCTCCCAGCTGCCAAGGGAGTGGATGGAGTTTTTCTGGAAACCAGGATCATGGCTTGCAGCACTGCCAGAAGTGCCGAGGGGCCGGAGCGTGGCCAGCCATGCCTCTGCCCCGTGCAGGGTGAAGGGTGCGATCCGGATGGGTGGGGAGTGCCAGGGATGAAGGATGAAAGCTGCCAAGATGGATGTGGTTGTGAGCTTTTTGGAATGCAAGAAGCTGAAAATATTGCATCTCATTTGACTAATGAAAAAAGCTTTGTCGTTTTGCAAAAGCTCGTTGCAAACATCTGTGGGTTGTGGAGTTCCCAAAAAGGGGGAGAAATCTCTCCCTGTTAGAGTGGGTCCTGGGGGGAGATGCACAGAAGAATTAGGGTGGTTGGGGTTACAAGCCCAGGGAGTGATGGATCTGCAGGACTCACCTTCCAAAAAAAAGGGGGAGCAAGAGCAGAAGTCTGAAAAGCAGCTGTCAGGAACCAGGTGTAATTATATGGCTTTGCAAAAAGTTACCATGGCAATTAAAAGTGCTTTAAGCTTTTTAGAGTAGAAAGAAGAAGAGGTAAGTAAAATGCCCCAGGGCTGATTGCAGGGTAGTGCAGAGGGAGGTACAGGCATGGCCACCCCCATGGCACAGGGGGGGATCTGCTGCAGGGGCACTGGGGACAAGCAGAGCCCACTGTGTCGGGCAAGCAGTTGGTATCTGCCCGGAGCTGCTGGAGAACACAGCTGGTTGCAATGAGATGCAGCTGCTCTGTGCAGGTGTGGGTGCTCCCCAGATCCACCCTCTCTGCTCGGCAGAGGGCAGGGGTGGGTGCTGTCTGGGACATGGGGCTTTCCCCTTGCTCAGGTGAGAGGAAGGAGGTGGTGGGGAGAGAAGGGGCTGAGGGCGAGCCAGCCTTGCTGCTGGAGGGAGCAGCACCGGGGGGTCTGGGTTGAGAAGGTGCTGGGGGTTGGCAGGTGTTCGGGTAATGGGGAAGGTCCTGGGCAGGCTGTAGTGTGGGAAGGGTGTGCTGCCCATGGGGTGTGTCCGAGCCCACCTTGCTGCAGCCTAGGAGCAGAGCAGGCTGGTGTTAGTAAAATACCTGGGTTATTTTGGGAGGCTTTTTAGCTGAAGGTGTGAGCTGTGTTGCTTCCCCGGGGGAGGGCTGCCCCCTTTCCCCTCCGCAAGAGCTGTGTGGTGAGGGGCTGTGATCCTGCTGCTCCTGGGGCTGAGGGGTAGGGGTGCCCTGTTCCTCTATAGGATTTGTTGAATGTAGCTTAGAGTCCTTGGCCTGGCTTTGAAAACCCTTTCTCCTGCCCTGTCCACCTACTGATCTCTCTCCGGAGTGTGACTTTTCATCTCCCTAATGGACCTGCTCTGTCTGTGGTGGGGCTGAGGGCTGTGAGAAGTCTGAGCCTTTTCCCCCTGTTCTCTGCCTGTGTCCAGCTTTCCTGGGTGAAGCCCAGGGAGTTAAACTCGGTTTGTTCCTCTGCTCCAAAAATCCCCCCCTCTGTAGCGGGGATCTCTCTCCTGTCTGCTGCCAGGGAAGGTAGCTGGAGGGCTGCCTGCCCAGCGTGATGCCCGNGTGAGCTGTGTTGCTTCCCCGGGGGAGGGCTGCCCCCTTTCCCCTCTGCAAGAGCTGTGTGGTGAGGGGCTGTGACCGTGCTGCTCCTGGGGCTGAGGGGTGGGGGTGCCCTGTTTCTCTATAGGGTTTATTTGTTGAATGTAGCTTAGAGTCCTTGGCCTGGCTTTGAAAACCCTTTCTCCTGCCCTGTCCACCTACTGATCTCTCTCCAGAGTGTGACTTTTCATCTCCCTAATGGACCTGCTCTGTCTGTGGTGGGGCTGAGGGCTGTGAGAAGTCTGAGCCTTTTCCCCCTGTTCTCTGCCTGTGTCCAACTTTCCTGGGTGAAGCCCAGGGAGTTAAACTCGGTTTGTTCCTCTGCTCCAAAAATCCCCCCCTCTGCAGCGGGGATCTCTCTCCTGTTTGCTGCCAGGGAAGGCAGCTGGAGTGCTGCCTGCCCAGCGTGATGCCCAGGAAAGCTGGGCTCAGCAGGTTGGGGAGTGGCCCCGTGACCCCAGTTGCACTTGCCGCAGAGCTGACAGAGGCACTGAAGCTTCAGGAGCTGGCTAGTGTTCTCCTGCTGTCCTCCCGGGGGAGGATCTGGGCTTTGGGCTCGTTCCTGGCTGTCAGGGAGAGGTGGGGGGGATGGCAGATGGAGTGGGGGCTCCCCATGCAGACTGCCTTGCCAGGGGGATGGCTGGAATGGGACAGGGCTGAGCTTGTGCAAAACGGATCGGAGAGGCTGGGTGCCTGCTGGGGCAGAGGGCTTGTCGGGTGGCACCTGCTTGTCCTGGTCCTTCTGGGTAAAGAACCAACTCTCACCCGTTGCCAGGGGCTGTGGCTGAATCCTGGAGTAATCCCACATTGCATTTAGCTGCCGGAGCCGTCTTCACCCCCCAGGCTGGTTCTTTTCTCTCACCTGCAGACTCACACAATGAACTACGTGGGGCAGCTTGCTGAGACCATCTTGGTCCCAGTGAAGGAGCTGTACCAGAGCCTGAACCCAGCCAACCCTGACGGGCTGCATCAATGTGGTGGTGGTGAGGCAGCCCGACAGCTCCTTCCAGTGCTCCCCGTTCCACATGCACTTCTGGCGTGCTGCGCTCTAAGGAGAAGGTGGTGAGTGGTGTCTGCCCTGGGACTGTGCGTCCTCTCTGGTGTCCCCGGACCCAGGATCTTCCATAGGTTATGGAAGAACTTTGTTTGAGGGGAGTGGGAGCCTTGCTGGAGAGGGTGCTTGCTAATTTTTGGAGGGGATGCCCCTGAAGAAAACCCATTCTCTTCCCAGGAAAATCAGGAGAGGTCCCTTGCCCCCAGGGCTGGGTGGCTGTCAGCCCCATGACCAATGCTCACCTGTCCCCTCCCTGGGGAAGTGCCTTAGGGACAGGCTGCTTCTGCCCCTTGCCAGGTTGGCATTGAAATCAACGGGGAGCCCGTGGACCTGCACATGAAGCTGGGTGACAATGGAGAGGTCTTCTTTGTCCAGGAGTCAGAGGAGAATGAGGCTGGTGATGGAGAGGTGCTGCAGGTCTGTGTCCTGTGATCACCTGGAAGTGCAGGGGTGAGGTGGAAGGACCAGATTTGGGCTGCTCTTGTTCCCTAGGGTGTTTTATGTTCCCAGAAAGTTTTGGTTGCCACCTTACAACCAGTGTGGAGGATCTAAGCACTGGAGCACCCTGAAAGAGCAATAGACCAAATATCTGATTCCCAGGCTGTCCTCCCTCCCTGGGCATGGCTGCTGGCCAGCCGGGCAAATATCTTGGAGCCTGGCCTCTTGGGGGAATCTTGTGACGGGGATGACAGTGAGCCAGATGCTGTGGCAGGTTGCCCGCTCCACTGGGAAGTGGGATGAGACTAGTTGTGGCTTCTAGAAATCTTGGCAGCTCTCTCCCAGCCTGACTTGTGGTTGCTGCTGGCTTGGGCTGGATTTGAGAGCAGGGAGAGGGCTCTGGAGCTGAATCTTCTCTGTAGTCTTTGTAATTCTGGTCTCATGGTGCCATCTCCTGCCTGCCTCTCCTTGCCCATGTTAAAGATGTCTTTAGCTTGTGGCTGGATAGCCCTGTATTTTTTTATTCACATGTTGTATGTACAAAACCTTTCCTTTTGGGCATAGCCCCAAAATCACCAAATTGAGGGCTCAGTGGTGGTCTTGTGTTGGTGACATGTTGTGTAGATGAGAGCCATGAACTGCCAGGCTGCAAAAGAGTGTGATGGAGCTGACGGGTTCTTCCCATCCCTGTTGCAGGGCAGCATCCCCTCCCACCTCTGCATGTCCCCCATCCCCATGGAGCAGAGCCCGGAGGATGCTGCTCAGATGTCTCATGGGCAGGAGCCCTCCAGTGCTGAAATGACCCAGCGCAAGAGGAGGTGACACAGGAAGAAGCCCAGGTGGAAGGAGCTTTTGGACTCTGAGTTAGAAGGCTGTGAGGAAACCAAAAGTGAGATGTCTGTGGAGGAGCTGTGCAAGCTGCCAGCACTGGGGTGAGCTGCTTGGTCTGGGCAGGGTGATGTGGTGGGTCAAGACTGTGAGTTTGCTTGGTGATGCCCAGCAGTACTGAAGTGTGGAGATAGTGTGTCCAAGTTAGACCTCATCCTCCTGCAGAGTAGAAAGCTGGTGGAAATGGTGCAGCTGGGTAGAACCAGCTTTCCAGCAGAGGAGGCTGGTGCCCAAGAGCAGCATAACTGACCTGTTTCTTCCTTTCCAGTGATTCAGTGTATTTTTCCTTTGCTGATCTCCCCAGAGAAGAAACTGGATCACTGCAGTCCCTAGAGATGCACCCGTACTCTGATGGGGAGCTGACCTCCATGGACAGGTAATGGCCAGAGCCAAGGTGATCTGCCTTGGGGACATAGGAGGAGGATTGGAGGAGAGGCTGAGTGCGAGCCAGACTCAGGACTGGCCAAAACAGCCTGATTTTCCGCTGTGAGAGATGGCTGATGCTTGCTGTGCTCTCTGGATGATGTTGGGGGGTGAAAGCAGGGTCCTCCCCTGGGAGCAGGTGCTTGTGTTGCCATCCTTGGGAGGAGCGTGTGCTGGTGGAGGCTTTGCTGGGAGATGCAGCAGAGCACTGGAGGAGATGAGATTGCCCAGGATCACGCCAGAGAAGCCACCAGCACAGCTGAACACCTTTGGGTGGCGGTGCAGCCGTGCCACGGGGGTCCCCCAGCGCTCCCAGCCCCGTGGATCGGTCCCGGTTGTCTCTCCGGGCCCCCAGCTCTTCCCACCGCCCCAAAGTGCGCTGCTGGCCCCGGGTCCCAGCGGCCCCCAGCTCTGTCCCTGGCACCTGTGGCCACTAAGAGGCACTGTGGGCCCGCGGATGAGGGGACGCGGGGTCCCCGGGGGATGGGAGGGGGCGGGTATGCTGTTGTGGGGCTGGGGTTCCCCTCGCAGGTCCCTCCGATCCCCTCCTCTGCCCACCCAGCCATGCTGGCTGCTGGGGGTCTGCAGGGGCTGGGTCCAGCTCCCCACAAGCCACACAGCCTTGGGGGGACAGAGGTGCTGGGTGGGGGTCCCATCCAGTGCCTGGGTACGGACAGCAAAGGGCACTTTGAGCTGGGGAGGGTCTGGAGGGGGGAGTACGGAGTCCCCTTCCAGCACCACTCCCTAGCAGCGAGGCAGTGGGGATTGGTTTTCACAGAATCACAGAATGGTTTGGGTTGGAAGGGACATTAAAGATCGAGTCCCACCCCCTGCCATGGGCAGGGACCCCTCCCACTAGCCCAGGTTCTTTAAAGCCTCGTCCAGCCTGGCCTTGAACCCCTCCAGGGATTTTAGCCTGGGTCCCTGGGTGAGTCACGCTCTTTGTGAAGCCACCTAGCTTGGAGAAGGGGTTTGGGCTCAGGGCAGGTACTCTGGAGGAGCAGGAGGATGCCTTGTACGGGCCACAGCTCAGAAGGGTTCCCTGTGCTCTCTCTATGAACGGCTACACGTTCCTGTAACTGCTCTGACAGAGCGATCGGCATGGTGCACATCACCAAAGGCTACCTCAAGTGGGTCCAGGAGCAAGGCTGTGCCCTCCCCAGGGGCCCCATCCTGCTCTCCCCCAGCAGCCTCTTCTCTGCCTTCCCCAGGTACAGCATCCTCTGCTCCTCCCCAGCCCCACACCTCCTGGGGACAGCACCCCCCATCCCCAGCCTGATGCTTTAAGCTGCCTTAAACTGCTTTTGGCCTCCTTGGTGCGGGATGCCCTTCATGGNTGGGTCCAGCTCCCCACAAGCCACACAGCCTTGGGGGGACAGAGGTGCTGGGTGGGGGTCCCATCCAGTGCCTGGGTACGGACAGCAAAGGGCACTTTGAGCTGGGGAGGGTCTGGAGGGGGGAGTACGGAGTCCCCTTCCAGCACCACTCCCTAGCAGCGAGGCAGTGGGGATTGGTTTTCACAGAATCACAGAATGGTTTGGGTTGGAAGGGACATTAAAGATCAAGTTCCAACCCCTGCCATGGGCAGGGACCCCTCCCACTAGCCCAGGTTCTTTAAAGCCTCATCCAGCCTGGCCTTGAACCCCTCCAGGGATTTTAGCCTGGGTCCCTGGGTAAGTGAGTCGTGCTCTTTGTGAAGCCACCTAGCTTGGAGAAGGGGTTTGGGCTCAGGGCAGGTACTCTGGAGGAGCAGGAGGATGCCTTGTACGGGGCACAGCTCAGCAGGGTTCCCTGTGCTCTCTCTAGGAACAGCTACAAGTTCCTGTACTGCTCCGACAGAGCGATAGGCGTGGTGCACGTCACTAAAGGCTACCTCAAGTAGGTCCGGGAGCGAGGCTGTGCCCTCCCCAGGGGCCCCATCCTGCTCTCCCCCAGCAGCCCCTTCTCTGCCTTCCCTAGGTACAGCATCCTCTGCTCCTCCCCAGCCCCACACCTCCTGGGGACAGCACCCCCCATCCCCAGCCTGATGCTTTAAGCTGCCTTAAACTGCTTCTGGCCTCCTTGGTGCGGGATGCCCTTCATGGGAGGCAGCAGGAGAACTGCTTGTCCTCCCTGGAGCTTCACGGGGAAGCTCTTAATGCACTTAACCTCTCCTGCCCTTCAAATAACTGCTTTGAGCCCCAGACAGCCTGGCTCCCCAGTCCTGGCCGGCTGATGCCTCTCTGAACTCTGCTCTGTGGATGTGTCTTGTGCTGCAGGGAGGTGATTGAAACTGGAGGTGTTCAAGGTCACCTGCTTGATGGACATCCAAAACCTGTTTGCTGCGAAGCTGCCCTTCTATGCAGCCTTTGGGAACAGAGCCAGTGTGAGAGGATCTCCTGGAAGGAGGGAGGGCTTGGGCTGTGCTGTGCTGGTGCTTTCCCACAGCTCTCGTGCTGTGCTGGCCTTCCCTGGGCAGAGGGTTATTCCTGTGCTGAAGCATTCAGGAAAGCTCGACTGTCCTAAAGCAGGGCTGGGACTCAACCAGCCTCTCCCCATGCTGTGTGGGGGACTTCTCTGGAACCTGGGCACCAGCATCGCTCTGTGCTCAGCCAGGCTGGGGTTCCTGCTTGGGCAGCTCTTGGCTGTAACTACATCAAATAAAAGGGGCAGGAGCCCATCTGACATCCACCTCCCCCTTCCCTGACCCTCTGCCTGCCCCCCTCTTCTTCTCTGTGCTCTAACCCTGTCTTAACCCGCTCCTCGTGTTATGCTGCTTTTCTTAAACCCACACAAGTCATTTTGATCCTGGAAACCTCAGCAAGAAATACTTTATTTTTTTTTCCTTTCCAGTACAAACAGTCTTTCAGCTTTTAAAATCTGAACAAATGTACAAGGTTTTAAAAACAATAAAACACAGCCTTTTAACAAGATCAGTTATCAACTGCCTCGGCAAGCTGCCTATGCAAGGACAACCCCCCGTGCACCGTCTCCTTCCCTCTCTGCAAGCAAAAAAAAAAAAAATTTTAAAAATGCCCTATTTTATACAAAGTTCCTTTCACTCTTTAAACATGAATAGCTGAGAACTGAAATACAAACTGTCCATAGCTTCAAGTGACTAGTCAGGAATAGTCCAAACATAGCACCATTTTCTGGAAGGTCAGACTTCTTCCTTGTCCTAGTTTTGTGTCCTTGTGTTTTTATGGCCAGTCCCAGCTCCCTCTGTGCTGGAGGAAGCTGGTGCTGTTCAGCTGCTCTCTCACCCAGCCCTGGCCTGGGAAGGGCTGAGCCTGGCCTTGGCTTCATTTTCTCTTTGGTTGCTGCAGCCCTTTTTCTCCTTGGTGTGAGAAGATGGGGAGGGGGCTTGGGCAGGATGCTCTTGTTGGATGAGGACTCCCCTGACCCATCATAAAATACCAAGGGCTGGCTTGAGATGCCTGTAGGTTGGGGGGGAAAAAAAATAAGGTTTTGTTGTCTATGAGCAGATTTTGCAGGATGCCCAAAGGCAGCTGGAGGTTGCTCCTCAGCTGGAGAAGTGTCTCAGCAGCTGCAGCCTGGCTCCAAATCAGCAAAGCCCAGAGCAGCAAGAATGGATTCTGGTGTGTGAGCATCCGGCAGCCCGGGAGCGGTGGGAAGCTGGGTCCCCTCTCCCTGCTCATACAGCTGATGGCCTGTGCTCCTCTGCCACGGGAAAGAGGTTTCACTGCATCAGGACAACACGATGCAGCCCGGTGATCCCTGTGGTCCTCCCCAGCCTGGAAGTGTCTGTTTCAGGGAGGTCATCCAGTTTTTATGGGAGGGAATGGAGGAGAAAAGGCACCCAGATGTATCTCTGCTGGGAGTTGCTGCTGCTTTGTGCTGATGGGAGCACGGAGCTGCTCCTTTGTGGGGTGGAGGGGAGCAGGGGGGGAATCGTGGTGAAGAAGAGCAGGATGACCTGATGAGGGTGATGGGGATGTGGTAGGACCCTAAGCTGCAACACAGAGCTGATAGAAAAATACGTTCCTCTGCTATAAAGTGCAAGAGCTGTTAAGATGGAGGCTGTTTAATTTTTTCTTCAGCTTTTCTAGTAACAAAGTCCCTGTTAGCTGGCAGCGGAGGACCCCCATGCTGGGCTCCCCGGGAGAGGTGGGTTTTTGTGCAACAGCTGCATGGTCCAGGCACCTGCTTCATGGGGCAAGGCTGGAGCTGCTGAGGAACATGTCCAACCTTCTCCAGCCTGCGTGTTCCTGGGAAACCAGAGTCAAGTTGGGTGAATAATTTTTTCACTCATATGCTGAGCTGAGGAGAAGTCTCGAGAGGTCTTCTCAGAGGGTCCCGGCCTCCCCCTCCCTGGTGCTGGTGCAGGTCCCCGGGGCCATGGGCATCCCAGCAGGCCCAGATGAAGATGAGGAGGATGCAGGCTCCTGCTCTCACACTGCTGTCCAGAGAAAGCCTCATGCTTGCACCCCAGAGCCATCGCAGCTCTCTGGCCCTGGGATGAGATGAGGAAAACCACGTTCACAGTTTAAACAATAAAACAGGAGAGAACTCGAGCTGGAGGGCAGCGTGGCTCCGTGCCCACCTTCGTCTCTGCAGAGACCCATGGACACATATCTCTTAATGTCAGTCCCAGGTATAACCAGAGAGCGGAGCGAGGGGCAATGGCAAAGCACAGCAGCCCCAAGGGACTGCAGGGACCCCCCCCAAGTATTGCTGTAGCGGGGTTAAGCTGCTCTGTGTGGTTCTTTGAAATACAGCAAGGGATGCGGGGGCTGCAAGAGGAAACTGCAGCCAGATGAGCACCATGACAGCAAATTGTTCAAAAATACATATACACATACCATTCATCGATATATGCATATGTGTGTTTTCCTAATGCATAAACTCATATGAGCCGTAAGGCATGTGCGTCTGCATGGAGGAGTGAGCAGGATAAATGGATTTACCGTACACGAGGAGGGCTGCCGTCACAGAGAAGGGAGGGCAGTTCCCAGGGGGATGTGTGCTCTTTGAAATCCGTGGTTCCTGGGGTGAGTTTTGTTCCCTAGCAGGAGCCCTGGCTCTGCTGAGCCCCTGGATTAAGATGCAGGTGGTCTTTAGGTCAGAGAAACTCTATTCCTCAACTGCCAACTACACGGTTTTGTTCTTCAAGAAGCGATAAATCCACAAAAATAAAATAGAAAAAACAAACATTCCTGCCTCCAGCTTCCTCCTGAATTGTCCTTCTGGGGTCATCAGCCCAGGAGCCAAAGCAACGCCCCCGGCCAGGAGGCAGTGGCCGTGCTGCACTGGGGTCGGGGCAGCTGCTGGGTGTCAAACGGCAGAGTTATGGAAAAGTGGGGCTGGCAAGATTAAAAAAAAAAAAAAAGGGTTTGTAGCAGCTTTTAATTTATCTTTTCATTAAAAAAAAAATATCCCAAGAACTGTTGGCACATTGAAGCGAGTCTGTGTGATATAAGTTAATCCCGTCTTTCACGGGCAGGAGGAGGAGGAAGCACATGGTGGCTAATGCTGCTTCCCCTCTGCCTGCTCTTCCAACCGGCCGACCTGCTCCGCCAGCTCGGACACTTTGGCTTGGCAGTCCAGCAGGTTGTCCTTCAGTCCTGTTATTTCCTGAGAGTGGGCAGCTAGGGTCCCGTTCATGTGGTCCATGTAGTCCCACAGACTGCCCGTGTGTTTCTCCAGTTCGTCCCTGATGCCGTCCAGGCTCCCAGTGACGGCACCCAGCCTGCCGCAGACGCTCTCCACCCGGGCCACCCGCTCATCAAAGTGAGCGATCTCCTGCTGCAGGTCATGGGCCACGTTCTTGCAGGAGCTCAGGTCGCTGATGATCCTGGCTTTGAGTCGCTCCAAGTCTCCCTTGAGGTTCAGGACACGCCGGTTGCTCAAGAAGAGCTGGGAGCCTTGGCCGTTGACTTTCTCCTGGATGGAGTGGACCTCATCCTCAATCTTCCGCTCGTGCTCGTCCAGAGAGGAGTTGACGTGTGTCATGGTGTCCGAGTACTGGGAGACGGAGTCCTTGAGCCCCGTCAGAGACTTGCTCACGGTGTTGAGGTTGATCTTTAGCAAGGTGATCTCCCCTTGCAAAGCCCCTGACGCTTCCTCCTCGATTCGCCGCTGGATCTCCAGGATGGTGGCGTTCAGCTTGCGCAGGAGGTCGTAATTGCTGTCCATCCGGAGGAGCAGGTCCTGGTTCTTGTTCTGGCAGTCTTCAATCTCTGTCCGGAAGGTCTCCACGTCTTTGGAGGCAGAGGTGCAGCCCAGGGAACAAGTGCTTTCCAATGTGATGAGGCGATTCTGCAACACCTCCAGCGCCTCATCCGTGCGTTTCCTCATGCTGGCGAGTTCCCCCTCCAGCACAGGCACCACCGCTCCGTCCATGCCCAAGGGAGAACTGACATTATTCAGCTCCCCCACGATGGTCACGAACCTGTCCTCCAGGGTCTGCATTTTATCTTCGAAGGCAGTCCTCATGCCATCTACCTCTGCTACCACCGTGCCTCTCATGCTGTCCTCTAGACCGGAGCAGCAGCTCCCCGTGTCTCTCTCTGTAGCATTGAGTCTGGCTTCCAGGTCCTCAAAGCGCCCTTCAAAGAGGTTCCCTAGGGTGACAGTGGAGATTTCTCCATCCAGCCGCGAGTGCAAGTTCTTCTGCGATTCAGAGATGCTGTGAAGGCCTTTCTCGAGGATGTTCATGCGATCGGTGAGGTAGTCCAGGTTGCTGCAGCAGCTTTCCACCACCGTCAGCCCTTGGATCTGGGTCTCCAGCTGGGAGATCTCTTTCTTGATCTCTAGCTCCTTCCCATCCAGAGTCTGCTGCAGCCGCAGGTTGGCAGCTTTCTCCTCCTCGCACTGCTGCCGCACCTCCTGGATCCGGAAATCGCACGTGGTCTGGATCTTCCCCAGCTTCTTCTCAAAGCCGTCGAGCAGCTCTCCACGCAGGTTGCTCAGCCGCGTGTCCACGTACTCCTCCAGCAGGTCGATGGAGGTGAGGGGCGAGGGTCGGGCTGACTCCAGAAGATGTTTGATCTGCCCGTCGTGGTCCAGGACCATGCCACGGACCTCGTGCAGCAAATCCGCCTTGGTTTTCAGCACGTCGCTCACCTCCGTCACTTTGGTCAGGATCTCCCCCACGGGAGGGTATGTGGCGATGTCGGCTTTGTCCACCACATCCGCCAGGCCATCAGGAATGATGCCAAAACCCACCGTCGAGTCCGGCGTGCCTGGGCTGTTCATCAGGGAGCCGATCATCTTGGTGGTGTCCTCCTGGATGGCCAGGCGCAGGCGGTCCCCCAGGCCGCTCACCATGGTGTGCAGGCTGTTGTAGGACTGGGACAGGCGCCTCACCTCCTCCTCCAGCCGATCCAGGCGGTCCCCAAAGAGCCCGGGCAGCTTCCTGCCTGCAGAGAAAGAAAGAGAGGGGACAGTCAGGGCTGGTGGTCCTTCATCATCCCTCCTTGGCTACCTTCTAGATTTGAGTCCTTCACCATACTAACATTAGCTTCCCTCTCGTCATTTCAGCCAGATACCAGCCCACCCTTCCTCCTCTCCCCTGACATCTCTTCTTAAGCTGATCTGGAAACCCTCTTCCTTTTACTGCATGGGATCAAGCCCTCTGCTCTCAAGTTCAATAGCAGGTGATGAGAACAGTCTGGGGGAATTTTGTCTTGAGACATTCTATTGACCCCAAAATTAATGGAAAAATTATTTCAAGCAATAAGGAAAGGCAAATTTGAAGTGGCATGCTTTAAAAAAAACTATGTTAAAAAAGCAAGTGAGACTCAAAGCAACCAAATGTCAGGGCTCTGATCAGAAAGCAGGTCACCCACTGAATTTGACAAATTCATGCCCTGTGCTGGAACAGAAAGAACCGAGAGGTCTGAGAGCATGCCAGTGGTGTGGTAACCCGAGGGTGTGAGGCAGGAGCGAGATCTCACCATACTGATTCTTCTTTGGTCCTGGAAACAGGTCAGGGTGGCTTTGTGGATGGGGAGGAAGTCTGGGGATTGGAAACATCTTTTGCCCAGGAGGCATTTTAGGGCTGGGATGCTGGGGCAGGAGGCCGGGCTGGTCGGTCGGGCTGTCGTGGCACCCTTCTCCCATGAAGCCTGGGCAGCACCTCCAGGCTAGCTCGGTCACTGTCTTGTAGCCAATCTTGTATTTGGGTCTGAAGAAGGTGCGGTACCTTTCCAGGAGAGGGGAGGAAGAGTGAAGACAGTTTAGAGAAGCAACCTCATCATCACGCAGTAGAGAAGATTGGGGCCATGGGTCCTGTTGGGGGTGGGAAAGCCTGGCTGAGACCCACGTGCTGCACCTCCAGACCATGACCCTCCTTCTCCAGCAGCTCTGGCTGCACCACAGCTCAGTGTAGCATTGGCAGTGTCCATCCAGGGACACAGCTCATCAGCTCCAAAACCCTGTGCCCACCCTCTCCAGGATGGGACCACGAGGTGCAGGTGTGACAGCACATGGTGAGAGCAGAGTTCTCCCGAATTAGCTGGTAACACAACTAGACAAGTGCAAGAAACAGCCCAGGGTGAGGAGGGTCTATCTAAACAGAGCTGTTATTTATGTACCTGTGGTTTCTGGAGAGGTTTTTGCGATTTGTTGAATTTTTTTTTAACCTGAGACTCCCGATGTTAGTTTAGAAGAGCAGCTGTTAAGTGTATTGCTGTGGTCTCTGGCCCAATAGATGACCACTGTGACAGATGCCACGCAGTTTGACAACTTTTGGCCTGGGGGAGCATGAGATGAAATTATGAAAGTGATTCCAAAGGTCACTTCCAAGAGGGGTCTGGGCTGCTTGTGGGTGTGCTTTGCACTTTAAATTGACTTAGAGACTTTCCTAGTGGGGTAAAAAAACCCCTTGTACCAACTCTAGTCCTGTCCTGAAGCCTGCAGGAGGGTTGAAATACCTTTAGAAAGGTATTTCTTCATGTGTGGAGGACATCGGTTTGATGGGAAGCCTGTGTGGCTTGGGCTGACCCTGCAAGCGATGCCATGGGACAGCACAGAGAGACAGTTCCTTGCAGCCCCTCCTGCCCCCAGCTAGGATACCCTGGGAGGTTTCTCCATCACCAGTTTGGGTCCTACAACATTGAACCCCCCTGAACACAACAAACAAGGGTGCAAGCCCACCTCCCTGCCTGGTGGGACACCAACACCCTCCCTCCCTACTCTCACTCCCAGTGTCCCACAGCCCCATTGGGGAGGACTCGGCTGCTCCTGGTTCTTACGTGGCACCTTCCCATGCAGTGGCAGGGATGGGACAGGACCCTGCCAGGACCCCTGCTCCCCCCCCACCAGCGGAGCTGAGCTGCGCAGGGCTGGAGACGGTGCATTTCTCGCCACCTCTGAAACACCAGCACTTTGAACCTGCCTGCTGGAAATTTCCAACCTGAGTTTACCAGCGCCTGAAAATCCTGAAGGTTGCTGTTTTGAAACAACACGCACAATTGGGCCTTTGTTCTTCTCCAGCACGTCCAGCAGAAGGTCTTGGCAGAGGCGGCACCGCCATCCGTGCTGCACGGGCCACTCACGTAAGGGACTGAGCCCCAGGTCCCCTCTGTCCCTGTCCAGGTCCTCAGTGTCCCCATCCCGGGCTGCAGCCCGTGGGCAGTGCCACTTCCACACGACTCCCACTGCGATACAGCCACCTCCGGACGTACCACGGGGCAGGAGGAGAAAGCAAACCCCAATCCTCTGTTCTTTGAATTGCTTCAATATTTCTCAACATCAACAATTTCCCAAAGGCACGGGACAGTTTCAAAACAAGCTCTTCATTTTGTTATTCCTCTTCACAGATGCTGCCGAGTTCCTATGGTCTTTCCACCCTTTCCAGACGTACCACAGCAGGAGCCTGTTGCGCCCAGCCACTGTCAGGGGGTGAAGCGAGGATGAAGACGGCATCCCAAAGGCAAGGGATGTCACACTTCCTTCTGTGTGTCACACTGGCCTCTGCAGAGGAGCGCAGAGCCCTTCAGCACCTCTGAACCCTTCTTCCCCTGCTCCAAACGGTGGCAAGGGGAATTATTTACTGCAGCTGCACAAACATCAGCTGATGGCCCCAGTGTGTGGAAAAAACACATTTCCTTCTCGTGCATGGATGCAGCATCCCAGGCTGTGCAGAAAGTCCAGCTGCAGGTCCAGCTGCTTTCACAAAACACCCTGGTTTTGCCCTGGTTTTGTTTGAAGGGGTGGAGGGGCCAGGCAGCAGACACAGCGGGGAAGGGGGAGGCTCTGGGGATCTCCTCCATGGGTACCAGTGGCTGCAGGATGCCCTGAAGTCCATAAATGCTGCTAAAGCACTTGTGATGGGAACAAGGAAAGAGCGAGTCAACGAGCAGGTCCGACAGCCCGTCTCTACCAGGAGAGGCTGCATACGGAGCCCACAGCACTGCTGGCACGTGGCAAGTCCCGAAGGTTGCCAGGCTCTGATGAAGCCCCTTCAGCCCGGTTTTCCTCGGTGCTTGGCTCTGCTGCTCTCAGCAGGCGCGGGCAGGATGCAGGAGTGCAGCGGTTCTGCCTGGAGCAGCATCCCCGGCACAAAGCCCCAGTGTCCGCCCTGCCCCGGCTGAGGCTCCAGCGGTGGCACTGCAGCACTGTGGAGGGTGGCACTGTGTTTCCCTCCAGCACTGATGAGTGAGAGAGTTCTGCAAATACTTTCTTGGGGCAGGAAGCCCTCAGCCATCCCCAGTTCCCTCCTCCTCTCAGTCAGGCTCTCGCCTAGCTGCCGTCATTCTGCCAAATTGCAGGGCTTCAACAAAATGCTTCCCTGCACACATGCACCCTCATGGCTTCCCATAATTCCCTGATTTATTTCTAATGATAAAATAATAATAACAGATCCCATCTTGCCTCCTCCCAGCACTGCTGCTCTGCCACTGACTGTCTCATCCAGCAAAAGCCCTTCAGCCCCTTTCACTGCTCTCTGGAAAATGGGGGTTGATGGTCAGGAGGGTGGCACAGGGGCTCAGGAGCCCAAGGAGGGGAAGGGAGCCATGCCCTGGTGTCCCCTGTACTCACAGCACTTTCCCTGGGCACTTGGGTCCCCAGCTGCACTTGTGGTACTCGGCCTTGACGTAGCTCTCGGCCCCGTCCTGCAGCGTGCACGTCACGTTGCGCTGCACCACGTAGGCACAGTAGCTCCTGGGGGGAAGCACAGCGAGACACCATCACCCCATGCCCTGGCAGGCAGCGGCTCCCCAGTTATTCAACCAGCCCCAAGGCAGGTCTGCTACCCTGCCCGACACTGCCGGCGAGGTTTCAGGGGGGGCTGGAGCTGGAGGGACCCCTCCCCCCCCAGCTTGTGTAGCTGCTGGGAAGGGGGCATCGCCCACCCCACTCACTGGAGATGGGGACAACAGTGGAACCCGGAGGAGGACAGAGAGTGGGGATGGAGCAAAGCCCCCCAGTGCCCAGCCTGGCTGCTGGGTGCACAGGCAAGGGACTGGCAGGTGCTCCCAGGCTGGGTCAACTGGCTCCTGCTACTGGGGGTCCCTGCACACCCCAGCTTTTGCCCACTCAGCTCTGGGAGCCTCCCTGGGAGCCAGTCCTGCCCAGCCCCACGAGCTGCTCTCCAGGTGCCAGGGTGCCACCCCCCAGTGATGACCGAGCCTTTTCCTCGGTACAGGTGGGTCCAAGCATCTCTTCTCCAGGTTACGGGGGTGAGGCCTTGGCTGTGCTGGGCTCTCCACTCAGCCTCGGGCAGTGCATGGCTGCAGTGACACTCTGAGCTGGTGGCTGTCCCGTCCTGCCCCAGCTGAGGTCACTCTGCAGTTGAGCCCAGCCTGAGCAACCAGTCTCGGTGCTGGAAACAGGCTGTGCACCCTCACCTTCTGATTTCTCGCTAGTGATTTCACTGTCTGCAAGGAACCCAGAGACCCCCCCCCAGCACGTCTGGGATGCTGCTGTGGTGCAGGAGGCTGAGCTGGGTGCTGAGCGTGCCTGCTGCTGTCACAGTCATGGCCACCTTGTCACCAGTGCTGGGGTCAGCTGGAGCCTCAGCCCTAGAGCTGGGCTGTGCTCCATACAGCGTGACCTGGGTGGAGAGATGGGCTGGGGGGACAAGCTGAACCCCATCAGCAATGCCAGCACCCCAGAAATAGCTCCAGCAGCATCTGGCAGGAGTGGTCCATCCTCCTGCAGCTCCTGGAGTGCTGCCAGCGCTGGGGCCACCACAAAAGCCTTCAGACATTGCTGTGGGTAGTGTCACACCTGGACCAAGCGTGATGCTACAGTCAGCAGCGGGAGAGGAGGTGCAGGCTGGCTGCTCTGCGGGGCTGCAGCATCACGGGTCCCTCCACCATGCAGGCAGGGACAGGACACAGGTCCTGAGCTGGGCAGGGGCTGGAAACCTCCTCAGATCCCTTGGACAGGCAGTGCAATGAGCGGAGCCTCTTCCCTCCTGCCATCACACCCGCAGCTGGTGCCACAGGGTACCAGCCAGCTCCAGGCATGGACCCGAGCCGAGCAGCAAACCCAGGCACTGAGGATGAGGTGGCCAGGAGGAAGGATGTGGGAGCACTGCTGGGACAGATGGAGGCCAAGGCTGAAGGCAGGGCTGCCGGCAGCAGCAGATGGACCTGGTCCACAGGGACGTGCGGTGAGGCAGGGATTAAGGGCACAGGGACATGGCAGATGGCAGAACGGGAGGAGAGGAGGGCACAGCACCCAGCACAGGGCTGAGGTGGAGACGGAGGGTCAGCAGGACAGAGCAGATGGGCTGGCGGGGCTGCAGGTGCAGGGAGGTGTGTCATGAGGCAGGAGAACCCCGCGCTCCCCGGGCAAGCTGGAGCGGCTGCAGCTCCTCTGCCTGGCCACAGGCTGGGAAGCAGCCGGGGTCCCCCGGCATCACCATTGCACAGCCCACGGAGAGCAGCTGTGGGGCTGGCCAGAGAAACGAGCTGCAGGGCCTCAGCTCAGCCCTCACGGGCTTGGTGGGACGATGGGCTGGAGGGAGTTGAGACATCTCTGGCAGGGGGAGGCGAGGGTAGGGACGGGGACAGGCATGATAGAGCAGAAGGGTTTGCGGAGAAGGACTGTGGGGTGTCCTGTTTGGGGAAGTGAGTGTGCACGTGTGTGTGCGTGCACAGCCCCTCCACTGTCACCCTCTGGGGACAGAGCAGTGGGGCTCTGCCTCACCCTGAGCAAGGAAAGATGGGTGAAGGAGGGATGAGCACCCATGAAGACAAAGTACATCCCCCATCCATGCCAAGGACCACCATGAGCACCCAGTGGCCCCACCCAGAGGCCCCGAGCCAGCTCCTCCACCAGCAGCAGCCCACGTGGGCAGGAACCACCCCAGTGAAGCTGCAAGGTGTGAGTAGGCTCGTCTTCCCTCTGGCACCCTGGGTCTCCCTGCTCCCTCCCAGCAGAGACCCTCCAAGCCCACACCCCCAGCACCTCCACATGCTCCCCCCAGGAGGGACACCAGCACCTCTGCCCAGCCCCTTGCCCAGGGCTCTCTTTGCCCCCCTGGGATGGGCACCGAGCTCCCAGCAGAGACCGGTGTTGCCAGATGCAAACGGCTGTGTTGTGGCAAGGGGCTGCCAGGCTCAGAGCATGTACAGGACCCGTGCTGCTCCCTGTGCCTCCGAAAGTGAGTCATTTATCCATGCACGGGGCCACGCGAGAGCAAGGGCCAGCCACTTCTCTTAGCTGGAGGGAAGGGAGATCATGTGTGCATGTGCATGTGGAAATTTAGAATCACTGTGCATACATAAATCCAGGATCCGCTTACAAACACACTGCAAACCCTCTCTGTAATGAAGCTAGTAGCCAACACAGGCAGATCTACTAGCCACTGCTAATAGACACTGCCTGCCTGTGACTACTTGAGTAGGGGCTGTTCTGGCTCACTTGCTGCCTTAGAAACCTCTTTCCTTCTCACCCACCTGTGGCCAGCAGTTTTATAGCGCCAGCCTGATGTTTTAAGAGTGAGCAGCTGGAAAATGTTACGGGTTTTGGAAAGCTCTCACTGGCACTGCCAGTATTGTTTGCCTCAAATGTTACTTTATTCATTTCAGCTTGTTCGTAACACCACAGCCCCCCCTTTAAAAAAAAACCCAACAGAAACAGTTCTAGCAAACAGGCGAGGAGAGAAGCGAGCCCCCCCAATGTAACAGCCTTTTTGCAATCGAATGGAAAAAGTCTATAGTACGTGTCAAGCTCACATTCCTCATCTGCCTGAGCTTTCCAGGTTACTTGAAAACATATCTAAACTCCAGTAAGCCTGTGTGTTACAAGCAAATGGGCAAATTCCCTCCAAACCAGTCTGTGCTTTCATGCGCAGCTCTGCACACTGCCATCCCCCTCGCACATCACACCCCCGTGCCCATGTCATGCAGAACAGGTACATCTACCCATCCCACGAACACACACGGGCATCTCTGTCCCCCCTCAGCCCTGTCCCACACAGGACCACAGCACACACATCCCCCCGCACGCAGCTTGCTCCCTCTGGGAAACACAAGCCCCGCACGCTCCGGTGCTGAGCAGCCCCCCAGCCTTGCACCGAGACACACGGACACCCCTGCCCTGCACGCCTCTGGGCAGAGCCCAATAGCTGATGCGGTGCAAGAGATGCCCGCAGCAGGTACCCAAGGAGATGGTACCCACGACCGGTGCGGGGGGTTGGGGACCCACCAAGCGGTGCCCGCAGCAGCCGGTCACCCGGGGATGCAGCCCGCTGAGCCCAGACGTGCGGCCGGTACCCGGTGCCCGCGGTCGGTGCCTGCGAAGGGATGCCCGACGGGAGCCGGTACCCAGGGGCCGATGCCTGGGGGGGCGGCTCCGGTTCCCGGTGCCCAGCGGATGGGTTGCGCGGCCGCGGCCGGGGGCGCGTAGAGCGTCGCTTACTTGTGCTTGCCCACGGGCTTGCCGGGGCCGAGCTGCGGGCTGGAGCCGGCCGTGTAGAGGCTGTACCTGCCGCCGTAGGGCAAGGGGGCGGCGGGGGGGTAGAAGACACCCTTAGCGTCGGCGATGGCCAGCAGCGTCCCCAGGGAGAGGCAGGCGAGCAGAGCTCCGCGGCGGCGCAGCACCCGCGACCGCCGCATGGTCCCGGGGCCGGCGGCGGCGGAGCGGGAGCGGAGCGGTACCGGGGGGGCGGGCGCGGGGCCACTGCCGGGGGCTGGGGACACTGCTGCTGCTTGGGGACACTGCCGGGGGACACTGCCG
>VZTO01017015.1:87259-111191 GCA_013400615.1 Syrrhaptes paradoxus | reverse complement strand
CACCCCGACCTCCCCCAGACCTCTTCGCGCAGCCCCCGGCGCGGCTCGGCTGGAGACCGCTGCCCGCCCCCGGGGGGGGGGATGGAAAGGACATGCACCCCCTTCCCGAGCTCCCCCCTGGAGCTGCCCCGTCTCCCGCCGTCTCTTCCCGGGCAGAGGCGGGAGCAGGTGCAGCGGGGGCTGGAGCCGCGGGGGTGCCCGCACGGGTCCCCGTCCCCCCCAGCCCGCAGAGCGGCTCAGCTTCACCCCAGAGAGCGGGGGAAGAGACAGGCTGGAGGAACCTCAGCTCTGTCCCTTGGGCGACCTTTGTTGCTGGAGATTGGCAGCTGTCAATCAATTGTCTGGCACCAGCTCGATGCATCCAGCATCATCAAGGACCCAGAGAAGCCAGCGCCTGGGATTTGCAGGAAGGGCTGTTTCAGAGCTGATATCAGCCCTCCCGGGTGGGTTTGGGCTTTGGTTCCAGCCTCCAGGAGAGAAAAGCCTTTGCCTTTCCCTGCAAACCTGTGGGTTTCCCACAGCATCTTCTCCTAGGTGGCTTTGGTCCAGGTGCCCCACCCCTCCTGTGTGCTGGAGANGGTTTGGGCTTTGGTTCCAGGCTCCAGGAGAGAAAAGCCTTTGCCTTTCCCTGCAAACCTGTGGGTTTCCCGCAGCGTCTTCTCCTAGGTGGCTTTGGAAAGCAGGTCCAAGTGTCCCACCCCTCCTGTGTGCTGGAGGGGTCCCTGCTAACCTGCACCCCAATGCTCCCACCCACAGGTGACCGTCAGCAGTGGGTGCTGGGTGCTGAGCATCCCACCCCGCTGAGCACCCTACCCTGCCCTGACAGCGCTCCCTGGGCCCTGCACCATTAACCACAGAGGACAAAGACCGTTTGTGTGAGCTGGGGGGGCCTTTGCTGTTGGGAGAGGGGAAGAGGAGCCCTGCCTGGGACAGCAGTCAGTTTGGGAGGGGGGTAACATCCCCGGTGCGATCCAGGAGAGGTCAGCTTGCATCCCTGCAGAGGTGAGGCAGTGTCAGGGAGACAGAGATTTTGTCATATGGGCAGAGCCTGGGCTCAGCATCCCACTGCCCCTGGGACACTCACACCCTTGGGCATCCCACCAAGACCACAGCAGGGGTTTGATGGGGCTCCTGCCCGGCCTGGCAGAGGACAACCCCAGGTCAGCCCAGGCAGGGAAGGACAGTGTTGAGACTCTGAAACTGCTGGAGGAAAACAAGAAGAGGCTGAGAAAGGGTGGCTGGGTAGGATCCCAAATGCAGGAGTGAAACCTGCTGCTGGGGGAAGGAGGCGTCAAGGCTTGGGTTAACACTGAGACAAAGATAAGATGACACCGAGACAAACGCCCTTTTTCAGTTAAACAGAGCCTTTGGCTTGGCCTGAGGTGAATACAGAAACATCAGCAGGAGAAGAAAAATCCATAGGAGAGCCGTGCAGGGGGAGGCAGGCTGGAAAGACCAGATGGAAAACCAAGAGGAGGAAGTCTGTGCAATGAAGCAGCGCATCCTCTCAAGCGCTCCCTCCTCTTGGTTCAATCTGCTGCAGGGTGTTACTGCGAGCTGCTGTGCGCTTGTCAGGCTGCAGCCCCGAGGTGGCTGCGTTATGGATTTTACACGGTATATTTGGCAGCACATGAAGCACTTCTCGTTCAGCTGGTGCATCGCATTGTTCCACTCTGCTGGGATGCTGCAGGAGGGACGGTCTATAAGCAACTCTATAAAAACAAACAAAAGTCTACCGAGCCTGCACGGTTTAATGCTGGATGCCGAAGTCAAGAACTAACCTTGTGCACAACCTTAATTTTTTTTCCCTGTGCAGAGGGAGTATGAGCCAGCTTTAATAACAGCGTGCTGCACGTGTGTGTCTGAGGCCTCAGGAAAAAAACATCTGGTGCTGCATGGTTTCAGAAAAAGCCCTTGGTCCTGGCCTGCAAGCCTGTGCTGTGGTGGACGGGTGCGATGGGGCAGAGTTAAGGGTACTCCTCCATTCTCACCAGCCTGGCTGTGAAGGGGAAGGAGGTGGGAGCCATCACACTCGTGTGGGGGTGTGTGTGTCCATCTGCCTGTCCCTGCCATCCAGCCCTGCTTTTGAAGCTCCGGGTCACTTTCTGCCAGATTTCATAGCAAGGCAGGATCCTCAGAGAGACTGAATTCCATTTTGTTGCTCTATTGTCTGATTGTTTTCTGAAAAAAGGCATCTGGGTAGACAAGACAGCGCCAAACCTGGGTCCCCACTGAGGAAATGGATTCATCATCAACTCTATTATAAGACATCAAAGAATCTGCACGGGAGAGAGCCATTATGAGTGCCCCAAACCATGGGAAAAACTCTCATGTGCCTTATTAGCCGTGAGCTAATCCAACCATGAGACAGAGCGGCAGGAAACTGGGATTCGTTAAGTTGCACTTCTCAGGGAGCAGCTCGGGTTTGACTCTTTGATGCTCAGCCGTGCTGCTGCCGGTCCCCACCCCACCGCCAGCTCTGGCCAGGCACAGGAGGGTGCGCGGGTGGAGCCTGGCACAGCATCCTGCCTCTGGAGAAGTGGTCCGACAGAGAAGAAACAGGAGACTCCTTCCTACCAGGGGATCCTCCTGCCATGGGCATGTCCAGGGGTTAACAGAGAAGATGCTGAGCTCCATCTCCTGGAGCTGTGAGCTCTCCAGCAGAACATAAGGGCTTGGCCACTCTGAACTGCTGCCGAAAGGCTCCACAGACCTGCTCACTGGTAGCCTTCGGGTCAGGAAGCACCAGCCCTTGGTACTTCCCATCAGAAAACTCTGCTTTCCCTCCTGGCCTTGGCTGGAGAAGAGATCAAACCAGAGCTGCTGCTGATCAAATCTGGATGCTGGGCAAAGCTGAGACCCTGCCAAGGGACACCCACAGGGGTGCCTGACCTGTGAGGCTGTGTCCCTCTGTGTCCCCATGTGGGCACCTCCTGCAGCAGCTCAGTGTGTGACTGGGGAGCTTGTTTCTCCACCCAGACTGGCAAAAGATGATTATTTCAGTTACACCTCTCCAAACCAGTCCAGGGATGACCAAGCAGAAGTTTTTCCCTATCAAGGATCCAGCAGAGATTTGCCCAAAAAGCAGGGACATTGCACAGGGCCCCGGAGGGACCCAGAAAGAGGAGCTCAGCTGGAGGAGATGAGAGCAGAGGTACTCCGGGCAGCTCTTCCCTGCTCTGTCTGCTGGGGAGGGGTGGGCGACCCACCGCCAGGCTAATTTCACGAGTGGATGACACTAAACAGTGACCTGTTCTGCTTCGCATGCTTTTTAATTAACACCTGCATGGCCTCATCAGCTGAATAATTGCCTCCCTTCATGGGTCAACAAGCCAGCAGCCCCTGACCTCCCTTTCCCACCCGGGTACGATGTTTGATGCCTGCACAGGGCGCAGTGGGTGTGCACCCTTGCACCGTCAAACCCTCCCGTGGGCCAGTGCAGCAAGAGGAAAAGTGACAGGACAGTCCAGGGCTCTTCAGATCCACTTGCTCTTGGCCAGGACCAGCCTCGTCCACTGTAATCCTGAGCTTTAAACAGGTCCTACTGCTGGAATGGTGCCCATCGTGCTGGGCAGGGTGGGGTGCACTGGGCACAGTGGTAAGAGGACTGTGTTGCCACAGGGTAGGAGATGGCAGGAAGGGAAATTTAAGCTGGATATTAATAATTTAAAAAAATCTGGTAGTAAAATGAATATAGTCCTGGAGGAGACTGTATTGAGCCATCTGGAGATTTTAAAGGAAAGGTTAGATTAAAAAAAAATCTGTCAGGACCAATTTGGGGTAGGGAAACAGATTGGATGTCTTTCCAAGATCTCTCCCAGCCTGAGTTTTTCCGAGTACAAATTCATTTCCCAAAGTGGCAAGGCAAGAGAGCAGCTCAATTTAGAGGCAGCGTTTCTCCCAGATGATTCCCACTGGATCAAAGGCATTCCTTGAACTGGCACTCGCGGAGGCCTTTCCCTTGGCAGTGGGTCCATGTCTGTGTGAGAGAGGCAGACTCTGCAAAGCCCAGCTTTCCCAGGTACGTGTCCAACAGCACCCACCCAGGCTGGCTCTGCTGGTTCAGAGTCCCCATGAAGACAGTACAGCTATCCCACGGCTGCTTCCCCAGTCCCAGTTGTCCAAACTGGCTGGAAAGATGCATGTCCCAAATGCTGTCGCTGTGCAATGGGACACCAGTCCAAGGAGAGCCGGGGCTGGGAGTTCTCCAGGTGCTCCAGTTCCCAGCTAAAACTGAGCTCAAGGAAGCCCACCATGGTCATGGCTCAGCAGTAGGACTGGAAGATCCTGCTGGCTCCCAGCACATGCTTCTGCCACATCTGAGCTCCATGCTGGGCAGGGATCACTTCTCCCGTTGTTCTCAATGGGAAGGAGATGCAGGCGTGCAGGGAGGAGGCAGCCCTGGTCCCGCTGGTGGCATCAGGACCCAGGGAATATCACAACTGCTTTGGTTGGAGGCTGCTGAGGTTTGGTTCTGAATCAGACCCTGGTCCCACTCCCACGGGGTGTGATTGCATTGTGTCCACCCCACCAAGCTATGGGGTAGGGGGTCCCTGGGTTTGCCCAGGCTCCAGAGGAAGCTGCAGCCAGGGGCTGAGAACCGAATCCCTTTCTTCGTGGGAAAGTGTAGTGACTTGAAGTGGTCAGACAGCCTTATCTCTGGTTTCGAAAGCCACACGCTGATCATTTGTCAAGATTAGCGCGTGCAGTAGAAGGGATGGAGCTGTTCCAAATCCACACTCAGATCTCTTCCCTGGGCTCACGGCCATTCATAAAAATGCCAGAGCAGCAGCGGCAGCGGCAGCAGGCAGCACATACTGGGGCTGCAGTTTGGGGAGGACTCAGAGGGGTCAACCACAGGTTACACAAGCTCTGAGCAGGGAGAAGAATACACAGGTTGCTTTATTTATATATCCGTTAGAGTCCTTCCTACAGGAAAATGCGCAAGGAGTCTGTGAGGGGAGATTTAGCAAGGGCAAGGGGCAGGCAGGAGGTCCTTAGTGTGGGACAGGGCTGATGTGCTTAAAAAAGCTCTTTCCCAGCTGTGCCAGGACCCTGGGGACAAGCATTAGCAGGCAACAGCCGTGGGGATGGAGCAGGAGCAGTCTCCAGGGAGGGTCTCAGCCAGATTCAGCAGCACACAGACACAGGGTGAGGAGGATGAAGACCAAGCAAAGGAGGAGGTGACTCCCTCCCAGTAAACCCCAGCATGCTACTGATGGGGCACTGGGAAGCTGTGTGGACCCAGGCTTTGTGCTGGGGTGGGCTGGCGCTGTAAGCCCCAGGGAGCAGTAGCCCTGGTCTCAGCTGGTCCCCATCAGCTCAGGCTCAACTGAGCAGGAGCCTGGGAATGCTATAAAAGGCTGGGTGCCTGCAGCTGGCCACTTTTGTGGCTAGGGGGGAGGAGTGGGGGCTGTGTTTCTGCAACCAGGGCATGAGAGACCAGGCTGATCAGCAGGCAGGTAAGGATCTGAGTTGGGCAGAGGGATCTCTGTGTTAAGGAAAAAAGACAAACTTGTCAGCTCCTACCTACCTACCTGCAAGGATATCTCTGAAGGCAAGGGATGGTGGCNCTGTGTTTCTGCAACCAGGGCATGAGAGACTGGGCTGATCAGCAGGCAGGTAAGGATCTGGGTTGAGCAGAGGGATCTCTGTGTTAAGGAAAAAAAACAAACTTGTTAGCTCCTACCTACCTGCAAGGATAACTCCGAAGGCAAGGAAAGGTGGTAGGGGAGGAAAATGCCTTCAAGGGTGGCAGTTCAGGGCTGAGTCAGGCACAGAGCTGTGCTGGCAGGAGCAGGGCTGTGATGGAAGGCACTGGTGCAGCTGGGAAGCTTTTGCAGGAGGGCTCCTTTTAGCATGAAGCCTTGCCTGGAGGTTCATGTCCCTCCTGGCTATGCTGGAGAGAGCCCTGGCAGCAGATCATGGGCTCATTCAGGCTGGCTGGGACCTCAGGAGGTCCCTGGTCCAACCTGCTCAAAGCAGGGTCAGGGATGCCATCAGGTGTCTGAGCTGCCCATGGCTCCAAGAGAAGGGTTTGGTCACAGTTCATCCACCAACACCAACATGTTATCCTACAAACCCTGTTGTCGGCCGTGCCTGAGTAGCCCTGACTTTGGGGCAATTGCATGGCTTCAGGGCTACCTGCTGGCCTGACCTGCAGTTGGGTGTGCTTGGGGAAGGCTCTTCCAAAGCTGCATCCCAGCTGGGGCATGCCATAGGGCTGTGGAGAGGTTGTCTTCAGCAGGAGAAGATGACCTCTCATGCTACTGAAATAATTCAGTCCTTTCCACACTGTTGCAGCAGTTCAGCACTTGCACTTCAGAGGGTCCTTCCCATCTCTCCTGCACCAATGCTCTTCTCTAGGGACTGTCCTTGATGTAAGAAATGGCTTTACTGGAAGTGGAAAGAACAGCAGCCTGGTGAGGTGGCTTCAAGAAATGCTGCTAGAACTGGTATGTTTGATTGCTGCTCCAGGGCTTGGGCAGGTCCTTTGCAGAGCTGTGCCTCTGGCTTCCAGGAAGATCCATGTTCTTCCTTGGGTGTGTGTCCAGCTGGGCCAACTTCTGCCTTTCCTGGGAACAGGAAGATGGCAGCAGCCCAGCAATTTAGCCACAAAACCTCTGCTCAGTGACCTCATTGCTGCACACAGAGGAAGAAAAACACCACAAGAGCGGAAAGAAAATACTTTTCCTTTGGGACCTGGGGAATATTGAAGGATAGTAGTAAAACCTGACCTCTTTGCTGATTTTTTTTAGAAGTCATCTAGCACCGTGGCACAGTTAAGCTAATTATAACCTTTAGGCTCTCCTTTGGCTGGTCTTCAACACTCCTGTAAAGCAGAGGTTGCCTGAAGTTTGCATTGACGTGCTGGCATGCTGGGGAGGGCTGGCAGCCCCTGGGTACCCAGTTCCTGCAGGAAAGATGAAGGTGAGGAGTCGGGTCTGCTGGGGTGACTTCAGCAAGAGATGGACTTGAGGGGCAGCTGTGGAGATGGGTTTCCCTACACATGGTGAGCCCAAGGGAATGATGGCCAAGAGCAGAGGCTGTTGCAGGGCTCTGCACAGAAGCAGCCTAAGGGTTGTCCTCTGTGTCCCTCATCTCCTGTGTTTTGGGGGCAGGAGCCACATGGATCTTTCCAGCAGCCTGATGGGGAGCAGCCCCATGAGCGTGCCTGGGACATGTTATCCTACACGCTTGATTCCCTGTTTTGTGCCTGTGTTGGCCCCGCTGTGGACATTTTGCCTGGAGATGGGATCCTGGGGCAGGAGGAGGTTTCCTACCCCTGGGGGCTGTTTGCTCCAAGCCATGGGCAACACAGCTCCCATGTGTCCCTGAGCACCAGGTGACTTTTGGATGTACCAAATGTGGCAACAGCTGAGCTGAAACCCTGCTGTTATCTGTGTTGCTTGAGGCAAGGGGATGAGTGGGGGCTGTTCTGGGGTCCTAAGAGGGGCCTTTCATGCCCCCCCACTGCAGTGAGCTCCGTCCCATCCTCCGAGGTGACCCCATAGGCATGCGTGTGGGGTGTGTGATGGGGAAGGGCCATAAATAATGAGCGGTTATTTATGCACAGGCAAAGGAGTGGGGAAGAAAGTGTAAGTGATACCAGCCTGGGCTCTTTCCAGACCTGCTTGGAGCTAGGACCTCGTGGCTGATATTTGGCTTCGTCGGCTTCCCTTTGCAAGCAGCTGTTCCTGCGGGCCTTGCATCTGCCTTTGGCCTTCTGCAGTGTTTTGCTGATCCTCTTTCTCACTGTACAGCAACGTGAGCTTGCCAAGGTCCCACTGACCCATCACCGAAAAAAAAAAAAGAGGAGGAGGAGAACTTGATATCTTCTGCAAGTGAAATAGCTTGGGTTCAGTCTTGGAGAAATTCCCGAACTCTCAAGGAATTTCCTGATCTTAGGAATCTGCCAAAATTTTGGGATCTGCCTCGGTCGGACTGCGCATATTTTCAGAGCACACACTGCAGTGTTGTGTTTTGGGTTTCCACCCCTGTCTCTGCAAGGGCACACTCTAGCTGAACAGTTCAATGGGACCAGAAAGGAAAGTCTCCCTCTGACCGGCTGCAGAAATATGCAGGGATTTATTTAACATCCTCCCACCCCTTTATTTTGGGATCAATGAGATTTTTGATCCTAAACTCCTGTCTTGCTTCCCTGTGCCAAACCCCAGGCTGTCCCTGCAGCCCTCATCTGAACATGGAAACTTGGGCACAGTTGTGATACTTGAGGTTAGTGGCTCATTGGCAGACCTGGAATTAAAGGCATAACCTCAGAGTGGCTAATATCCCATATTTTTACTAAAAAAAAAATCATGTCTTTGTAGCAGAAGGCAGCCTCTGCTTGTAGCTGGGTCTCAGCGTTCGTGTGTTTATTGCACGTATTTCAAAAGCAAACAAGCTTCTGGGTGGGAAAAGCGCAGCCCCTCCCCTCAGAACAAACTCGAATGAAATTCCTCAAGGTTCTTTTTCCAAGAAATTAATGCTGGCTGGATTGCGACCAGGTTGTTTTTGACCAGCTGTAATCTGTGAAATCAACACCGAGTCAGGAAATGCTTAGATTGACTCTGAATGAGGATTTGGCCAGAACTTTTCTCCTATTTATGAGGGATAGTTGGAAAAAGCAAAACCTCCTGGAGGGGACCTGTCCTGACCTCCCTTCTCATCCAGCTCAGTCCGGAGGGGCTTTATCATCCCTCAATGCTTGATTTCGTCCCCAGGAGCTCAGCAGTGCTGTCAGGTCATGCATGATGCTGGAATCTGGCAGAGTTTTTCCACTGGCTTCAGTGGACTTTAGACAAGGCCAATGGGACCAGTTCCCCTGTGGGTCAACAGTGCTATTTTGGGGGAAAACCCCAGCCAATGGGTTGGGACTGAACCCCTTGAAACCCTGTCCCAGTGCACTTTCTGCCTCTCTGGTCCCAATGCCTCTCCAGCCCTGAGCCAGGGTTGAGGCAGAGCAGAGCCTGGTCCAGAAGAACCCCTGGTGTCCCCTGTGTCCCCCCATGCTTCATTGTCCCCCCATTCCCCATACAATGCTTTGCAAGGGCATTGGGACTGTGTCGCCCTTGCGAAGGAGGGAAAGAAAACCCAGCGTGAGCAGATGTGGTGGGCAGGGGGAAACGGCTGCTGCAAAGTAAGCAGTGCCTTTAAAGAAGTGTTTGTCTGGGGTTTGTTTAGTTATCCTCTAGGTAATTTTACAGCTGAGGAGGCTGGGCTGTTCAGGCAATGGCCAAAACAATATCCCCACTGTCTGAGCAGCTCTCGTGGCTCGGCACGGCTCGGCGGAGCTGGGGGGGCAGAGGGAGATGGGGAAGAGAAGTTTCTTTTACTGGCCATAGTCGGCGAATGCCATGGAGGATGTACTGTAATTAAGACGTCGCTTCGAACGATCAAGTCACTCGGCTGTCAGGATGAATAAACCTCTGGGCTCAGGCTGGGTGTGAGAGGGGGAGGAAGGGAGGTTGTTGGAAAAAGCCCAGCCCCGTCATTCCTGTCTGAATTGTGGCTCGGCTCAGGGTGCCTGGGGACGCTTGCTCTGGAGGAGGTTGATGGGATGCCCTCTGGGACTCAGGTCCTTCATTCTCATAGACAGCAATTTTTTGGTGGAGTTGGGGGCAGGTCTGCTCTGCCCGCACCCCTCTCTGCCCCTGAGCCCTGGGAACCAGCACCTTCAGCCCATCAGACACAGAAGCAGGGCTCCGAAATGCCACCTTGCCCTCATGGAGGTGTGTGTGCCAGGGCAAGTCCTGCCCCCTGCCTCTCCAAAGCACGGTTTGTCCCATCACCCCAGTAAATCCCAGGCTGAAATCCCTATGAAATCCTCAGGAAAATCTTCCCTGCCTCTTCCAAAGGCCTCGTGCAGCCCAAGCTGGAAATGTGGGGGCTCGAGTCTCTCAGCATTACGTGCAAATAGCTCACATCAGTTCATAGCGCTGTTCCCAAGAGCTGGAGCACTCGCCTCTCGCAGCCAGCTTGCAGGAGGATGCCGATATTTCATGCAGACATGGCAAGAAACCAGCCCTGTTTCCCATTCACAAGGGGTGGCTCCAAAACAACAGAGAGATCTGTCACAGCATATATGTGGCATCTGTGCAAATTGGCCTGACTGCCTAAATAATTCCGTATATATTTATAAACTGTGAGATGTAACGTTTTTTCCTGTTTACTTTTCGGTTGAATTCCTTGCTCATAGAAATGAGAGCTGCAGTGTGGAGGCTAGACATAACCATTGTATAGGGAAGACACTGTACAAACTGTCCTAGAAAATTCTGCCAAAATGCCAGCCCGTATCAGCCCTGATCTGCAGCCCCTCACCCCTTCCCACACACGCTCACCCTATCTCCAGCCCTCTGTGTTGAACTGAACCCAGCTGGGTGCTCTCATACCAAGGGGGTGTTTGGCCAAAATATTAATCAAGAGGGAGATGGCTGCAGGTGGAGAGAGAAGGGGAGAAGAAGATGGGGAAGTTTTCTACCCTGCCCAGATTGCTGTGGTATTTGCTGGGTAAATCCTCTGGATAAAATCAGAAGAGGTTCTGCCCCACCAGCTGTGGGTGGGATGTCCTCTCCCGCATGCTGCTGAGCATTGTGGTGCTGGCATTGAGGGCAGAAGGTGCTGTGAGCCCCACTGTGCCATGGCTCGGACAGCAGTACTGTCACTGTCCCCATGGGGATGTCCCCTGGCTCATCTCAGTGTTCAGTATTTGCTGAGCATCTCTGGGGTGCTGCTGGATCCTGTCCCGAAATAGAAAAGTTGGCCAAGGTGATGCTGCAGTGGAAATTTGGGATGCCAGGAGGGGCAGGTTCCTGGGCTCTGCTCCTGGGTCTGCATTCTGGGGCCATGGACATGGGATGGTGTCCCAGGGACATGGGAGGTGCAGTGCTTATACCAGCTGGAGCTCTTTAATGCTCGTGTGGGTTTGGGTGTTGAGGTGTCCGGAACACTTGGATACCTGCAGGGAGGGGAATAGGTGCAAAGTGATGGCCTTTGGGAGTTCCCGTGGCTTCTGCATCAGCCAGCAAAGGGGTCAGCGTGTGCCCAGCTCTTGCACATCCCACCCTGGGGATGTGTGGGGCCGAGGGGAGACAGGGATGGGAGAGCAATCAAGAGCTGGAAGGATGGAGGAGCCTCTGGGTCCTGTGGGCTCCTTCCTCTCTTGTGGCACCCGGATCCCCTTTCACGGGTGCTCCCACCCCTGGGAGGACTTGCCCTCAAATACTGGCTGTGGCTCCTCTCCCTCCAAAGCAGGAACGGGTGGAATGACCACTTCTATGGCTGACAGACAGCAGGGATGGAGCAGGGCATTGGGAACGTGTGTGGGTTCTTGTTGTGTTTGCACCTGCATCACACCAGTCACTCCCCAGCTCAAATCCATGTCACCTGCTGATGGCATCTTTGCTTTCAAATCTATTTATACCATCAATTCAGTTTAAAACTTATTTAGCAATGATCACAGTTATTGTGTCATATTTATTTATAGTCTTTCACACTTGCTTCTGTTCACTCTGTTGGTTATTTCAGTCACATTTCTCATCCCTTACATAGAGGTCTGGGAACAGCTGTGCTGGAGCAGATCAAAGGTCTGGGTATCCCCACGTCCCCTCTCAGATATTAGCCAGCAATGGGGACTTGGGGAAGGAGGAATGAGGCAAGTGAGCAGCGATCCTCCCGGCAGTGAAAGGGTGCGGTACACCTCCGGGTCAGCCTGCTGCAGCCCCGGGACCTCCCTGAACGGCTCTAATCTCTTTTGCAATGCGGTTATACTTCTGACCTCCCCATCGCCTGACCAGCGAATGTCACATTTCATGGTGCCCCGAGTGAAAGGGGACGGTGGCCATGGCATCTGTTCCCCTGGGACTGCGGGGAGAATGGCTGGTGGTGGCAGGGATCTCCTGTGAGCAAGGCAGGGGAGGGGGGGCTAAAAAATATTAGTTATAGGGAGTAGCTGTACTAGTATTAAGTATAGGGAGCCTAGAAGTGTCTTAGAATTAGGAATTTCTATGCTTGCATGTGGCTCAGGGAGCAAGCAAAGGTGTGGTGACCTCCCAGCCTCTGCCCTTGGTTGGGGGATGCTGTGGGATGGCCACAGGTGTGGAGGGATCGGGAGATCCACTGTCCCAGAGGCTGGAATTGGGGATGCTGGCTGAGCTCCCGCACGAGTGATGGGATGCAGCAATGGTCCCCAGCCATCCTGGGAGCCTGGCTCCTGTCTGGCAGCGGGTGTTTTGCTCAGTGCCCAAAGGCAAGCGGGCTGTGGGCTGGGGTTGCAGGAGCATTAAATGGGGCTCCTGGGACGGAGCTGGGCAAGTAGAGAATCGCCATTAAAGCAAGTGTCCATGGAAATCCTGGCTTCTGGATGCAGTTGTTTCATGCAATCCAAAAAGCATCAAAAGGAGGCAAGACAGGCAGAAGGGAAAGAGAAATTGGATGTTCTGGTGATCATTTTCTGAAGGAAACACAATGGCTTGTCTGACCAGAACAGGGTAACAGCTCATCTACTCCAGGCTGCTCTGCAGGAGGGCTGGGAAAGCCCCTGCCCTATGGAGCAGGGGGCAAGCAGCCCCCCTCCCCACCAGCGTGGCCACCAGTGCCAGTCCAGGGCATCCCACCTCCTGTCTCCTCCCTGGGCAAAGGGGAGTGGGTCCAGGGGTGGGTGAAGGAGGGACACTGAAGTTCCTGGGCAGGAGAGGGGCCGGGGGGGCTGTTCCCCATCTGCCACTCCTGCTGGCTTTACCAGCAGTGTCTGTATTTGTCACTGGCGATGTCACCTTTAGACAAATCTCAAGGCTTACGCTTGACTTGTGTTGGATGGTGGTCAGGCTGAGGTGTCCCTGCACCCTCCCTTGGGTGCCACATGCCCCCATCTCAATGCAGGACCTTGTCCTTGCTCAAGGTGACATGGCTGATGGGCAGTAAACCCTTCACTGCAGGACTTGGACCCCGTTTTTCTTTGTTTTACCAGTCTGACTGTGTGTTATCCAGCAGGAGAAGGGCCTGGGGAAGGCAAGTGGGGACAGCACGGGGGGCAAGACACTGCCAGGCTGCTGTGTGGACCTGGGGGGAGGCAGGAAGGTGGTGGTGGGGAGGTTCTGGTGCTCTCCTGATCTGCCAGGGATGCTCCCCCCACCTCTCCATCAGGGTTTAAATCAATGTGGAGAAACCCATGTCAAAGTCAGTCCCGCTGCCCCCACTCTCCTGTGAAACTGGATCTATTTCCTGGGATTACGCACAGCACCTTAAAGAAAATATTTACAGAATTTATATTCACATCCCGTTCACCCTCTTCTCAGGGGGCTCTCCCGTGCTCCCCCTCCCTCCCGCTCACACTTCATCTCCCCGGTGCCTCCTCCCGCTCGCCGTTCCCCCCATCCTGCCACAATACCCGCCTTTGTGAGAGGAACAATGTTTACTCTCCATCGAGGATGGGGGGACTGGAAATGAAAAGGATTGCCTCCCCCTCGCCCTGGCCCCGGCAGAAGGAGGAATTCCTGCAGGAATGCCGATGGCGACGGCAGGCGCGCGAAGGCAGCCCAGGCGAGGGGATAAATATTCATGCTGGAGGAGAGAGGGAGGAAAAAAAGAGACAGAAGGGTCTGGGGACCAGTATGGTCCAGGGTCCATCATTTTCCGCTGCAGCTTAAGGGCGTGTTGGAAATTCCCCACTGGCCCCGCTGGGTTTACACGTCCGTGATGCAGAACGGGTGCAGCTTTCTCTTGGCTTTAAGCAGGAGATGAAAGGCATGTCTGGGCTTGGGGGGGGCTGTACAGCAGCCCTGGGAGCGAAGAAGGGGATGTGGGGCTTGAGCAAGGCGAGGGCTGCGAGAGGCAGCATGTGGCTGCAATTACAGGGATGCTTGTGAGGATGGTGTGCTGAGCATTGGAAATGCATCGCTTTCCCTCCCCACCCTTCCCCGGCACTGGCTGCCTTTCCTCACCAGAAGCCAAGATTTCTCCTGCTGCTCCTTGCTGGGAAGCCATCCAGCTGGAGCAGGGGAGCACAGGAGGGAGGCTGGGTGGGGGGGTGCCCTCAGCCATGGGCAGGGACGGTGACCCCAGCCCAGGCACCACGGGGAGAGGAGCAGTGGCAAGAGTTTAAAGATAAATCAGTTAAAAAGGCAACCTTTTTATTTTTCTTGCAGTCGAGGAAAAAAGGTCAGGAAAGCCAGAGAAGCTCTTATTATGGGATGGCTTTGCCATCTTCAGTGCCCTCTGCCGCTCAGCGCCAGCAGCCCTCTCTCCCAGCACTCAGTGGCAGCCGGCGTCAGGCACCACTGCTCCTTCCCATTGCAGCGCTGGCCCTTTGCCAGCTTTTCTGAACCTTTTCCCATGTGAAAGGGGGGCTGGCTGGGGCCCACAGAGCCTGCCATGGGCCAAGGGCATTTTGGGGTCCCCCGTTGCCTGCGGGAAGGGCTGGCGGGGCAGGGAGGATGCGTGGGGTTGGCACCGATGCAGCGATGGGCTCTGGGGCCAGTGCTGGTCAGGAGGTTAGGAGCCATCTCCGGAGGTGAACACGGAGTTCATACAAGCCTCTTTGTGTTTCCTGAAAAGCCCTCGTTCTATTAATAGCAAGTACTTGGGCATTTTACTCTGGGAAGGGAAAACAGCTCCAGTGCCAGGAGAGATCCTCTTCTCTTTGCACAGCGTGAGGGCTGCGTGTCCTCTGCCTGCTCCTGTTCCTGGGGATCTGCACTCACCCCGAACCTGGTCTGTCCCTCGGGACCCCCATCCGGTGGTTCTGGGTGATGTGAGAAACCCTGCACTGTGCTTTGGGTGTGGAGTCCAACTGATGCATAAGCATGCTGAAAGGTGCTGTGCTCTCCTGGAAGCAGCACAACTGTCTTCCCACTTTGTTCCAAAAACAAGGAGAAAATATTTGCTGTTTTAGTTCAGGGCTGAGGCAGGAAATCATCATTCCCAGGGTCCACTCACCCCACTGATCAGGGACAGGCTCGTTGGGTACCACATCCTCTTCCCCCAGCAAGAAAGGAGCCTTAGGAAGAGGCATTCATCAGCATATTCATTCACACAAAGTCCCTCATGGGTCTCCTAGGAGGAAATTTGGGCATGGGGACCCATGTTGTGGTCCATGTGTGTCACAGGCAGGAGTCCCAGCAGCTCTCTGGGCAGGGTTCATTTTCTGCCTGACAAGTGGGAGGATGCAGCTATCCATCTTCTCCCTGATTTCCCAACCATATAGATGCAATGGGAACCCTCAGTCCACCCAAAAAAGGTTTTTTTTCACCTTGTTTCCAGATGCTAGAGGAAAAACAGGCTGTGCAGTGTATTGTCACACAGCTGGACTTACCCCTGCTGTTGGGCATCCTCGGGCTGTTGGGAGCAGCGGCTGGGCACCACCACGAGCATTCGTGCCGCGGTTTGTGCCCATCAGCTCTGCATCCCCCTGCCTAGCTTGCGGCTCTGGTGCAAGGGGATGGTGTGTCCCTCTTGGCCCTGTCACTCCCTGTCACCACCAAGGGCTGTGGGTGGTCTGAACAACCCACCTTTGCCCCTGGCCTTTGCTCCCCAAATTAAGAAAAACAAATGAGCAGCATCCATGCTGCAAACCACACAGTTGTTGTGGTCCCCAGGCTCTCTGCCTCAGTGACCTCCTGGCTGCTTTTCCCCTGCGCTCTCCTTCAAAGCGGGATGTTGGCCCGGGAGCTTGGAGCATCTCTGCCATCGTGCCTGGCACCCAGGCTGCACGCCTCGGTCCAGCGCCCCGGGGGCTCGTGGCTGCTGGGTGATGGACAACCACAGAGAGCAGGGCTCTGCTCCCGGCAAAATGTATCCTGAGCCCTGGGAGGGACTGCGATATTCACAGGCTGTGCAGGGCTCACAGGAGAGTAGCTCTGGGGCAGAGCCTGAGAGGCTTTGCCTCCCTCTATAGATTGTTTTTTTGTAATTCCCCAGGGATCTGGAGCTGCAGATATCACCGAATCAACAGCCACGGTGATAACTGCTACCGAGCCAGTCCTGGAGGCACGCCGGGGAAATGCAGTGTCTGACGGGGAGCCAGCATCATCCCGGTAAGGTGGGATGCTGAGATCTCTGTGCTGCTTCAAAACAGCCCTTGGCTTGTGGCATCACCCCACACCAGCTCCCACTTCCCTGGGCTGCAGGGCTGGTGGGGTTGCAATGCTTTGCAAACAGCACCTGCTACCAGAGAGCCACCAAGGTCACCTCTGAAAGCTGCAGAGATCGGGTTTTGCATCCAATAGCTTTGCCCAAGCAGAGGGTGGCCCAGGCTGTTTGCAGAGCGGTTGGGCTTCTCTCGCCGGGTCGGCTGGAGGAGGCTCTAACGGAGAGCAGGAGTGAGTTAAAGGGCGGAAAGAGGCCCTGGATTTCTCTGGGAACACAAGGAGGATTAAAACCTCTGGTCCCTATATTGCTTTTCTATTTCCTTTCTCCTCTTTTTTTTTTTTTCCTTATAGCATTATTTGATGGTTAGAGAAAAAAATCTGGAAACATAACTGCATAAATTGCTGTTATTTCCGGCTATCCCTGCAGAGCCCAGCTCTCTCCGCACCAGATGGACAGGCTTAGAGAGCCCCAGCTCCAGCAAGGCTCCCGGGGCCGGGGCTGCCCTCTTTTCCCTTGCTAGCGTGCATTTTGCTCCCACACCCGGGCTTGCGGCAGGAAGCGATCCCGCTCCCGGGCCAGGTAATGGAGGCAGCTGCTCTGCGCCGGCTCCTGCTCAGGGAGGCACCGAGCCCCTGTTTGCTTTGGGAAATGAAAACCACGTACAGCCCGTGGCTGGAAGTGGTTGGGAAAGTTGCCGCAGGCAGTTTGGGGTGAGCGCTGGGGCTGCTGCAAGGCCAGGGCTTGGGGGTACGATGCAGCCTCGTGGGAGCACAGCGTGTCCCTGCTCTCCTTTGCAAACTCTGAACCTCCTCAAGGTCTGTTTTCTCCTTGCCATGGGTGCACAAGGGGTTTTGGGCCAGTTTGTCCCTCCCCAGGGACAGCATTGCCCCGTGCGTCTCCAGGATGCCTCGGGGAGCAGGAGGGAGGGCAGCACAGGGCGAGGGGAGCAGGATGGGAGAGGAAGAACCCTACGGCAGGAGTCTGACAATCCATGTCCTGCAGGAAGGAGGNGGACAGCATTGCCCCGTGCGTCTCCAGGATGCCTCGGGGAGCAGGAGGGTGAGGGGAGCAGGATGGAAGAGGAAGGACCCTACGGCAGGAGTCTGGTGATCCGTGTCCTGCAGGAAGGAGATGGATGGATATCCAGGCCTTTGGGCTTTCGATCGTGATAGGGAAGTTGGGCTGGGATGAGCCCCGCAGGACTGGCAGCTCCCGCCAGTGTTGAGTTATTCCCTGTAAGCACATGGCTCCTCGCCGTCCCTGCTGACACCGAGCAGCCCCAGCACCGACGTGACCTGTCCCTCACTGCAGAAAGCTGTTCCCCAGTCCTGTCCCGCCGGGGCTGCTGGCATTGCCAGCTCCTGCGCCACGGCCAGCAGAGCGTGCAAAAATTCCTCCAGTGCAGGAGCAATGACGTGTTCGGCTTCATATGCAAGGAAAAATACATATATGTTCCATCTGCACAAGAAAGAGGCCTTGAAAACCCAGAGGATGCAATGATCAATAAATTATAGCTTGGGTAATATTTTTCACCATCACCAAATAAATCAGATCTTATTTTTCCCCTATGTCCACAGATTTAATGGCAGCAACAGTGCCCTTGGTGGTTGTAAAACTCCATCCTCTTGCTGAAGGGCCTCCCAAACAATTTGTCATTTGGCCTTTGCTTGTTTGCTTTAAAATTAGCTGGTCCAGACATTTAATAGCCCAGGAGCTAAGAAATCCATCAACCTATCCCAGCTTCCAACTATCTCCGTGCGCACTCCGAGGCTGCATCACAGCGTGGTGCTGGAAGAAGCGATGGGGAGGGAGCAAGCTGCAGAGTCAGGGATCACAGGGGATATTTTTCATCTGAGCTTTAAGATCACCTTTCCTATTTCCATTTCTTTCTTTCTTCCCATCTTTTCTTTCCCCTCTCCGGTCACTTCACCTCTCCAGCTGCCGTGAGCAATCCTCTCCCTCCAGCCGCAGCGAGCAAGCCAGGAGCTGACCCTGGCTCCTAGGTGTAAACACTGCCTTGTTAAAAGGGGATAATTACCGGGGTCTAGTTAACCCTGGTATAAAATCAAAGTGAACAGAGCCCCACTGAGACTTCCAGCCATGCGGACCGTGACGCCTGGGCTCTGGGGTAAACAGCCAAGGCTTCACTGCTTGTCAGCTCGGTGCATTCAGTGGAAAGGCAACTTCTCCCTGGAAGAGAAACGCTGTCTTTTGGGCTGATTTATACCCCCCAGACACAGGACCAGCTGAGGGGGGGGGTGGTCCTTTTCCCGTTGGAGAGCCTGGCCAGGATTTTTCTGGCTGCCCCGTTGGGAATGAGCAGGGGTGTCGCTGTGGGGGGTAGGCACTGTGTCACTGCACAGATGGCAGCCACTGCTCTGCCTTGCTGAGCATTTTCAGCCCCGGAGCCCCTGCACCCTGCCATGGTCCCAGGAGAGGCAAGCCCATGGCTGTGCACAGGAGATGGGGGGTGCAGCTCAGCTGCCATCATCCCTGTTTCTTGCAAGGAGCTTGTGTCTCACCACCATAGGACAGTTTCTATATGGTTGGAGTTAGCTGAAGGGCTGCTGCTGCATCTCCAGCATCTGCTGTCCCAGCACTGTCCAGACCCATGGCCCCATAGTGCCCCGTTTCCCTGGACCGTGAGCAGATTTCAGCAATAAGGATGCTCTGAAGGCTTCTCTCAAGTGGCAGGAAGGTGTGCTAAGAGGTGGGAACAGAGGTGAGCCCATTCCCCTGTATCCTCCCCAGCAGCCTGCCACAGCCTGCTCCTGCATCCCCAGCCAGGGGAGCTGCTGCCCAGGCGTGCTCAGCAGGGTGGGAATGAGGGGCTGCAGCACCCCAGGTGGGGTGTCCTGAACGAACTGCAGAGCAGCCAGCCCTGCCTCTGCAAAACCAAAGCATCTGCAGGATGTTCCCAGGGCAGCATGCAGGAGCAGACGCCCTTCAGGCTCCTCCAGCCATACCGAGAGCGCAGCCAGGTTCCTCATGTTATTTTTTTCCTATTTGACCAGTGGGGCTGGTCATAGACAGCTCCAGTAATTCAACCTGAAATGCCAATAATCCTATTTCTGTCTGTGCTCGGTCACCGAGCTCTGCCCGTGGCCTCGGAGCGGGATGAACCGTCTGTCTGTGAGTCTGGGCTGAGCAAAGCCCGCGGGCTGGGGGCTGGCTGCAGACATCACGGGAAAGAGGGGTCTGCAGGCACCCGGCCGAAGGCATTTTGATTGCTTCCAGGATTACTACCCGGCATGTTTATTCCTCCAGCAAGGAGGACTTCATAACTCAGGGGCTCCTGACAATGTATATATATTGAAATCTTATAAGAGTAATGACTGTATCCAATGATATTTTGTTCTCATCTTGCCAATATAAACAACTCGCTGGACTTACTGAATTGCATTGGGTCATCCTGAATAATTAGGCTCGCATGTTCCATTTATTACCTTGAAAATCCTTTCTCATTGTATTATATATATCTCTCTCTAAATGTAATATGTTTAAATGAAAACCAGATACAGCTCCGAAGGAATTTGAAATATGAGGCTGAGAGTACAAGAAGCGGCAAAAAGGTCCTCTGCTAATAGGAAAAGCCAACCCATCCGGGGCTGGGGAAATCGGGGAAGGTGAGGTGTGAACTGCCGTGTCTCTGCAGACAGCCTTGTGCCAAAGGAAATCCAGTAACTAACTGGTGAGGATGCTCACACTGGTAGGATGCAGGGAGGAGTGCGCTGGGATCCTGGCGGCCAGCTCCGCTGTGATGTCCCCTTCGGTGCTGAGGTCTCTCTGCAGATGGCTTCAGAGGATTGGTGGGGTCAGGCAGCGTGAGCCCAGAGAGCATCTCCAGACCTTTGCAAGAGCCTTTGTTCAGGGCCCAGAGGGTGTCCCACGGCATTAGCAAGCAAGAGGCTGGCGGCACCCTGAAAGAATGAAGCCACAGGGGGGTGAGGCAGGACTGGTGGCTGCCCCTTGCATCGGGGCGGGGTGAGAGCCTTGTGTGAACCCAGAGAGCGTCACCATCAGAAAATAAAAACACCTTCCTTGGAGCCATGTGTGAGAGGGAAGCACTAGCCATGGAGATGCTCAAGAGCAGCTACTGGCAGTGATGCGTGGTGGCTGAAAATCACCGCTCCATGGATCAAGAGACCCCGTCATCAGCTGCTGTTCCCCCGGGTGCTCCCTGATGTCGGTGGGTTCATGGCGGGGCTCTGGAGGGTCTGTCCCTGCACAGCATGAATGGGCAGAGCACTAACCCTTGGGATCTGGAGCCGTACATCTTCCTTGCCAAGACCCTCTCTCTTGAAACGCTGTACACACAAGTGGGGTGAGCATCTCCGCAGTGATTCCCAGCCCCCTGCCTGCCACAGGTACATCGCAGGATGCAGTGCATTGTGGCTGATCTGTGCAGGAAAGGCAAAATGACACAGTCCTTCCCTGCAAAAAAATGCCTTCTGCAGCTTTGCTTCCACTATTCTCCCTTTCTAAATAACATTCCTCAGAAAAATTAAGAGGAATTGTAGTTCACATGGATCTCATAGACCCAGAGAAGTGGCATGGCTGGGGCAGAGCACACCAAGACACAGCTGTGACTGGGAAACCCGCTCTGGACACCCTGCACCTTGCACTGGCTTAGTGTCACCTGCAGGGCTCATGGCTGTTGGCCTTCAGTGACAGGTCCGTTGCCATTTTGGTTTGTTCTCTCAGTAGGGACAAGGAGAAGACTGAAGGTGGAGCAGAGAAACACATCTCAGGCCAGCACTCATGCCTTTGTCATCTTCCTCCTCGAGAATTGCCAAAGCAACCCCCAAAATGGGGACCATTGCCAAAGAAACCCCCCAAATGGGGACTAGACAGGAGAACCCGACCCATGCTCTGCTTGACTAAAATGCTGCTTTCAGTTCACTATGAAGAGCAAGGCGTGAGCCACGGTGTCCATGCCACAGGGTAGGTGTCCTCCAGTGAGACAGCACCCAAAAGACGTCACCTGAAGGCAGCGAGAACCATGCCATGGCCACACAGANAGACAGCACCCAAAAGACGTCACCATGCCATGGCCACACAGGAGGTTCCCGGCTGGACAGACCCGGCTGCAGGGCGGTGGGAGCACCCAGCGAGGACGTGCCAGGACATGGGGAGGTGTGCGGTGGGTCGGTGTGTGGGAAGCTGGGAGCAGCCCCGCCGGCTCTCCCCATGGTTCTGGCCAGCGCTGTTGAGTGCTTCACTTGCATGAGCACCGAGAGTAAAACCAAAATGACATTCATTAGATGTTTTAAGGAGTGTTCAGGCATGTAATCCTCCTGGAATGAGGCAGCCATAACAAGTTACTGTAGTTATTGATGGTCATGTCAGTTAGCCTTTTCCAAGGATTAATCACCATCCTGCTCATGCCCTGTACAGGATGTTTTTATCTCCGTTTTCTCCCAGTGTTGCAGCATGCAAAGCCGGCTGGGCTGACTGGTGTGGCTTTCGAATCTGGGGGGGAGGTTGGCTCCTTATGCTTAGATCCTAAATATTTACCAGCATTTAGAGGCATTGCTGGGCAGAGCTGCAGCATTTCAAGGTTTCACCACGGAGAGTCTGAATTCAAATATCTCTTTCAGTGAGGTCTAATGCGCAAAACGATGGCATTTTCCCCAAGGCAGTTGGCAGCCTGCAGGAAGGATACTGCCCAGAGAGGTCTTGCTTTGGCTGCCACTGCCATTGCAGGTGCATCTAACGCATCCCCCAGAGAGGATGGTGCAGAGTCACAGCAGAGCTCCTCATACCCAAGAGAATGGCAAACTAGGCTGTACCGTTAACTAAAACACCTGACATTGATCATTCTTTTGCTTTGTTCTGAATAAACAGGGGAGCTGAGGGGGTGACAGGACCATCATCGAGCTGAGCACGGGAAGACCACAGCACAAGGGTGACACAAGCAGCAAGTGTTGGCATTTTCCCTAAAACCGAGGCTGCCTTGAAGAACCATTGGGTTTGAGCAGTCTCAGAGGCTGAGGTTCCGGTGTGCAGGGGGCATGTCCCAGCCACTGGACTGGCATGACCGTACGGCACCCAACCACCCATCCCAGTCTGAACTCCTCCACTTGGCCCTACCCTTGGGGACAGACAGCATCGTCCCAAAACCCACCCAGGCCAGAGAATGAAAGCAAAGCAGAGGGAAACATCCATCTGCTGACTCGCAGGAGGGAGATGCTGGCGTGCTTGGCTCGGAGGGTGCAAACAAGTCCAAGATCTTCAGCTGTGCTTTGGAGCATCCCCGGGGAGCCTGGCTGTGGCCCAGAAACATCTCCCTGGCCATGGCCGGAGGCAAGGTCCCACAGCGGAGGTGTACAGCGTTCACACAGCCAACCTGCTTGTGTCCCTGGCTGCGTTCTTGCAAAACCTGGCACGTCTTGATGTGCAGCTGACTTGTTAATCAGGAACGAGTGACTCCAGGAGGTCCTGACCGCCAGTACTTGGTCAGACCTTGTTGCCTGCAAATGCTGCGGAGCAGCAAGGACTCAGGGAGGAGGGGATCCTCTTATTTACCTGCTGGTTGGTGCAGTCAGTTGAGGACCAGGACGTGTGCTCCTTGGCAGTGCCAGCGTAACCAAACCTCCAGCTGGAGCTGGATTTGGCTTCTTGCCTCCAACATTTGCGTTGGCACTGCTCAGCTTGCCCCTTCTCTACGTGGGACAGGCTTAGGGCTTGTTTTCACTGCAACCCTGCTGCTGGCAGTGGTCTGGAGTCTGGAAAAGTCTCCAGAAGCCACACAACCAGGCTGGGCTAGGGACGAGCCTGACCCACTGCTGAGTGGTATCGCTGTCTCACTGATGCTGCTCTGCTTGGAGGGCAGGGAGAAATTCCAGATCCCAGTGGGGGCTGACTAACTCCCTAGCTCAGCACTTAGAACAGGGCTCTTCATGCTCAGAAGCATCCCCCCAGTTCGGGCAGCCCCATCCAGCAGCCTGTGCTCCCGTTCAGGAGCAGCATGGGGTGCAGGGCATCACCCCAAAAGGCTCTCCCACACTTCTTGCCCTCCAAGACCTGGCATTGCCTTCAGCTCTTTCACGAGGGCCCAAATCCCTGAACTCTCTCAGGGTCCCTTCTCTTGGGAGAAGGGATTTGCCCCTAACCTCTTTTGCATCCATGCACATCCCTTCCTCGGTGCCTGCAGGGACAGGGGGTGTTTCTTGCCCTCCTGGTGCTCAGATCCCTGCCAGCTCAGAGCAGCAGCAGATGCACACAGGGCTCTCAGTGTCCCTCTCTGGTCTCCAGTCGTGTCCCACCAGCAGCTGGGTGACACTGAGACCCAAGCACTCCTTGAAGCGGCTGCCCCACTGGCAAGGGACAATGGGGGCCATGCATCAGCCCCACCAGGAAAAGTGCCCACTCATAGTGGCAGGGTTTCACGGCATGCGTTAAAACCAAGCACGTCGGCAGGGCTGGGAAATGCTGCAGTGGAGGAATTAGCATTAATCAAGGCTGATGTCCCGAGGGAATCGCCCCAATGTGTGGCACATGGGCATGCTGTGTTGCAGCCAGGCTGGGGGGTCCCGGGTAGCCCTGGCCGAGGGACCCCAGTGACTTCCCAGTGTTGTCCCCGAGAGCGGTGACCTCTGGTGTGAGCTCTTCACTCCCAGCCAGCAGGGAGNATTAGCATTAATCAAGGCTGATGTCCCGAGGGAATCACCCCAATGTGTGGCACATGGGCATGCTGTGTCGCAGCCAGGCTGGGGGGTCCCGGGTAGCCCTGGCTGAGGGACCCCAGTGACTTCCCAGTGTTGTCCCTGAGAGCAGTGACCTCTGATGTGAGCTCTTCACTCTGAGCTGGCAGGGAGAGATGGAAAAGAAAAAAAAAAAAAAA
>VZTO01017015.1:72385-87137 GCA_013400615.1 Syrrhaptes paradoxus | reverse complement strand
TTTTCCCTCCCCCTTGGACAGACCTGCCCCCCTGCCTGCTTTTCCAGAGGTTTCCCAGGAACCGATTAACTAAAGTGGGGGTCAAACTGGGTTTGACTGGGCATGTGCAGAGGCTGCTTTGTTAGCCAGCCTGCTGTGATCCCACTGGGATGGAGGAACCCTCGTCTGCCTGCACCAGCCCCTGCATGGGCAGCCCTTCTATGACCATGTTCTTGGGAGGAGAAACTGCTGGGGAAGAGGTGGCCCGAAGCCATGCGAGACACAGCAGCCTCGGCATGCTCTGCTCAGCTCAAGGAGTGCGCAGCTCAAACGGGGAAGGTCTCTGCTCAGTGCCCAGAGACACGAGGTGTTTCACAGCCCTCTTGGCCTTGGGAGCTGCCAGAAGTAGAAGAGCTGTGGAGGCAGCTTTGTTCTGGCCTCTCCACACCTTCCCAGCTCTGCCTTGCGTGCAGCCTAGGAAAGGGATGGGGGAGCCAAGCTCCTCTTCTACCAAGCCAAGGTCCACCTTGTCCACTCCAGCTTTCTGTCCATTTCCAAAACCTGATGCTTGTTACTGCTGCGATGGGGTAAATTAAACTCTTCATCAGCATCATTTCCTCTGGTTCAGCTAGGTGGGAAACACTGTATTTTACAGCCCCTTGGCTTCTCATCCAAAAGGAAAAAAAAGAGAGAGAGGAAAAATGCCCTTTAAATAGAACTTTCCATGCTGGAAGTACCTCTGGAAACACAGTGGAGGGGGAGCCGGCAGCGTGAGCAATAGGTGTGTGGGGTGCGGGGACGGGGATGGACTGGGACATGGCCCATGGACAGGTTTCTCCATTTGCCTCCCACCATGGCCACAAGCTCCTTCTCCAGTTGTTGGCTTGACTCACCCTGCCAGTGCTCTGTCCTCGCCAGGCAAGACCAAATCCTGAGCTCTTGCCCTGCTCAGAGCCACCCCAGGGAGCCTGGGAGCCACGCTGATTCCTGGCCATCTCGAGGGCATGTGTCACTCCAGTGCCCTCCAGGTGCAGGTCACTCCATTGTCACCCCCAAAGCGATGGGAAACACTTGCTGTGCCCCAGCAGAGCCCCCTTTCTCAGGGGAGCTGCAGACGCCTCCTCTCCTGCTTCTAATTCTGCCCAGCTTCTGCGTGCGCCCCTCCCCACCCCAGGTTAACCTCTCCATTGACTTTGCTTTTTCCCCAAATTTGCTTAACAGGAGAACTCCCAGACTTATTTTTGCAGCCGGAGCAGCTGGTGGGAATGCAGGCTGCCTACAGCAGGGAAAGAGAAACAAGATGCTTGGCTCCTTTTTCCAGCTCCCTGGCCCCCGATAAAAGCCATGCTCACCAGAAGAGACCACCAACCAGGCCTTTAAAGTCCAGGCCCAACTGGGAATTCACATTCAGCTGGTGGTGCTGGGGATGCAGAGTGCCCTTCACCGGCTGGGCTGGGAGCCCGGAGTTTGTGCACAGCCTGGGCAAAGCAAGACCACGCCACCGTTGTCCCAGCAGCCCAGTGGCTTTGCTCCAGTGTGCCCAGTCCAGGCCCAACTGGGAATTCGCATTCGGCTGGTGGTGCTGGGGGTGCAGAGTGCCCTTCACTGGCTGGGCTGGGAGCCCGGATCCGTGCAGAGCAAGAAGACCCGTGTATGTCTGTGCACACCCCAGGCAAAGCAAGACCACACCACCGTTGTCCCAGAGCTGGGTGGCTTTGCTCCGGTGTGCCCTGGTCAGCAGCTTTTGTCTACGTGGAGGAAAATCGTGGTTAGCCATGGTGGGGAACTGGTTTCAGGGCTTTTTACAGTGTAAAGCTGCAGATGTGGGGCATTCCCTCAGCTGAAGTGCAGCCACTCTAGGGGAAAAGCACAGCTGGATCTCCTCTGGTGGAGGACACGACCCATCAGAGACGGGACTGAGGAAGGATGTCTCAAGATCAGGAGGATGCCTGAGGACACGGACGCATTGTGCACTGTGAAGCTCAGAGCTGGGCAGGTTTTGCATTGCTCCAAACAGCGATACAGGCTGATTTGCATCAAATACTGCTCCACAGACCTTACTGTTCTGTTGTTTGAGTAACTTGCATTTATTTGATACTCTTTTTTGCCAATTTTTCCCCTTCTGTGTTATCACCAGGGATTGTTATTTCATACTGTAATGATTTATCTGTCTCTTAGCTGTGACTTGGCATATGCCACCGATGCTTAGCTGTGACTTGGCATATGCCACCGATGCAGTTTCTCTGCTGGGATGGGACGAGCACAACCCAGGCTGGCAGGAGGGCTGGGAATAAGCCACCGGGATGCCTTGGTGCCTTGGAAAGTGAGAGCAGACCTGAGGGGCTGAGAACCTAGAGAAAGTTACATGGTTTCCCCTGTTTTACTCTTAAAAGAGCTAAACATGCTGGAGATGTGGTGGCTGGCTCCAGCGGGGAGCTGAGCTTTCCCCACTGCAGTCCAAGAGATTAAACGTGTTATCAAGCACAAAGGCGGACACCAGTCAGCCCTGCCTGTGCCAGGGGGTTCAGTGACCCCTGCTCTCCCGGAGCCCCATGTGCAAGGCCCAGACATTTGGTTTCCATCGGGCTCTGCACAGGTGAGGGTCAGAGGCTCAGATGTTGGTGGAGAATGAAAGCAACGGTGGTCCGAGCTCAGCTGCGCATAACTCGAGTCCTCCATCTGAGCTCATCTCAACGGAAAACATTCAGGGAGGACGCGTCCAGTTCAGATTTGTCACGTGGAGCAGCTTGGCAGGTCCAGGAGCCCCTGGGGTCCTCTGCAATCATTAACCAGTGGATTAAACCAGCCCAGCCACCGCTCTCACTGCTGGGATGTGGATTTCTCAGCCGAACGCTGCCGAGAGGAGTGGGAAAAGCGCCGTCTGTCCCTTTAAGTCCAAAATGACGAGTGTGTTTCTGGAGGCTCTGGAAAAGAAGTCAGGACTATTGGCTTCTGCGTCACCAGCACCGGCCATTGATTCCCTGGAAATGTTTCATATTTGGCCAAACTGGCTGTTGACGGAATAGTTTCTGATTTAACACTCTCGGCTGCAGTCGGGACCCAGCTGGGTCTCGTTAGCTCCGCAGAGACTGTCCTTCCCACTGGCGGCTGCAGAGCTGCTTCCAGCACAGCCCCCTCCTCCTTATTCCCAAACAGACGCTTAAGCCTCTCTAACGAGATCTGCACAAGAATCCTGGATATTTCAGCCTTCTGACGCTTGTCGTTATTATTATTTATATTTTTTCTTTAATATTATTTATATTTTGCTTTAATGCAAAAAAATATGCGTGTGATGACCGGCCCCAAGCTGGTCTCTCCCCCACCTCCAGCCCAGCCCTCTGCAGGGAGATGTGTGTGTCCTCGGGAGCTCCCAGCCTCGTACCAGCACCTTCCCCGCGTGCTCCCGTCGGACCCCACGGTCTGGAGAGGGTCCTCCCTGCTCCTCCCTCCCTCTCACCTTCCCACCCCATCTCTCCCAGCTTCTCATCCTCTCTGCCCTTCTCACTGCCTCTCTATTTAGTCTGTGTGTTCAAAACTCAGCACAAAAGCTCTTACAGCTCCCCGGGCTGTGACCCAAACAGTAAAGAATGTTTATATGCTGGTCGCCTTCCATTTCTGTGAATTAATATTGCACACACACACTCACGCACTCACACACGGCGTTTCTGGTGCCTCCGTGGGCTGCCGGCCAAGGGACCCCAGCCAAAGTAAAGGCATCTGGGCCCTCCTGCAGAAAGCAGGAAAAGAAGAAGGAAAGTCGAAATACAAAAGCAAAAAGGATTTGGAGACAAGCAGCTCCTCCAGCCTGTGCTCCTGCATCCATCGTGGATGCAGCCAAGGAATCCTGTAAACAGAGGGGTGTGCCAGGTTGCGCCTGCTCCCAGCAGGTCCCCTTCATGTCCCTTGTCACACCCTGGCTTTCCCAATGGGGCTTGGGCAGGCGATGGGAGCTCACTGTGGGCCACAGACTCACTCAGAGAGCGGTTAGATATGCAGAAATTGGGGGGGTCTGGATTTGGACACAGCTGCTGCCAGAAAGACACAGCAAGGTGCTGGAGGCCACCTCACTGCACGAAGCCTAACTGTGGGGACAGCAGCCAGTCACAGCCAGCTCCGGCCGAGATGCTGGAGCTGCAGAACGATGCTGGGACATTGGGACTGGTAGCCTGTTCGAGAGCTCGGTAATTGAGGCTGGGAGATGGATGAGGTTCTGTCTCCTCATTGACTGATGCCACACAAAATGAACATTGCATTAAACTGCTGGCCCCTGGGCTCTCCAGTGGGGCTGGAGCTGCGAGCAGGAGCGGGTGTGAATCCTGCACAGTCTGCTGCCGGAAGCAGGACAGTCCTTCCTGTATCCAACATCACCTGGAGATGATGCTAAAAAGGGTAAAAACAAGGCAAAATGTGAGGGCCAGGAGTTTCTGCCCCCCTGCTCATGCAGGAAATCCCCTGGATGCTGGGGTACCGGGATCCGTGATGCTGGGGTTCTGGGGGCTGTGATGCTGGGGTACTGGGGGCTGTGATGCTGGGGTGAATCTACAAAGGGAAGGGGCAGGTCTTTGGCTGAGCTCATCCTGCTCCTCTCCACAGTCCCAAAAACAGCACGTGGTGTCACCAGCACCTGCAGGCTGTGTTTAGGGTTAAGGCAAGAGGAGCCTTGCTTGGCTGCGTGGTGAAGATGTGGCTTTATCTGACACACGCTGCCTGGGCTGATTGCTGCTTTGCTGCTCCAGGCTCGAGGGCTGCTGGGCTTCCCGGGGCTGGTCCCCCACCCCTCCACAGGACACACAGCCTGTCCTAAGCCCCTGTGAAGAGGAAAAGCTGCCTAGTGCCAGTGAAGCCGCTGAGGCTGCTGCAGGATGCTGTGAAAGCTTCACGCGTTGCACGGATTTTAACCCCAGCAATCTGATGGGCACTGAATTTCCTTCTCATCTTCCAGAAAAATGACCTCCCAGAGGTCTCAGCAGGGGTTAAATCTGCACAAAGTAGTCACGCAATGGGGAGGGCTTGTTCCAAGCACCAAATAACTTGCAGAAGTAATGCATTTGTTCCTAATTAAGATAATTGCCCCATCACTTTTCTCTGTGGCATTGGCCAACCTAACTCAAAAATGTCTGAGAACACCAGCTAAAGTATGACCAAATTTAGGAGCTGAGTCGAGTAATATATCGCCTTGATTTGTCCTAAAACATGAATTGGCTGGGAGTCCTCCCGCATATTGCATTTCCAGAGAACATAAGGAACCCATTGTGTAATTAGTGGTAGGATTTTCAACACGCTGGGGTGCGCAGCCTTCGCGGTGCTCTGCCCTCCTGTCCCTCGCTACTGCACCTCCTGGGACCCCCAGTTCGGGGATGTGAGCAGGTGGAGGGGTTATAAAATGTGTCTGTCACAGAAATGCTGAGTGTGGTTACAGCAAAACAGGAGACAAGGGCTTGCCTGCTCCTTCATCCCTCTAGCCCCGATTCAGAGGTGGCCAGAGCAGGGATGTGCTTGGCCATGACACGTCTGGTGGCCAGGAGCAGACCTGGGGACAGGATGAGGTCCTGTGTTGGAGGATCCAGCTCCCAGCCATCACTGCCTGCCTGTGGTTGTCAGCTGCAGCAAACAATATCTCCCCAGCCATGGGAGCTTGGCAGCGCAGCAAGAAATCCTGCCCCAAAGGCTGCGGGGAGGTGGGGAAGCTGAGCCATGGCAGGACTGCGGGTCCTGCCCCTGCCCTCCTGCCTGCCCAGACCCTGCTCCCCAGCCCTTGCCAAGGAAGGATTCCCTGTTGTCCCTGGTGGGAAATTGATGGATACATCCAGCTCTGGTCAAGATCTGGGCAATCCCACCTGCCCCGCTCTGCCTGTAAGATGCGATGGTGAGACTCTGCTCTCCCATCACACAGGTGTTTCCTTCTCCCTTCCCAAGCTGTTCTGAGCAATTCAGGCCCTACGTGCTGGTGACCCCAGACGAGCTGGCTTTCAGATGAGCTGGGTGATTGGTGTGACCCAGGAGAACACCCTCCAGGACACCAGCTTTCCCTGCCTTGGTCTTAGCCCATGTTTGACCACACTCCCTTCTCTCCTCTTTGTGCATCTTCCTCTGACCACGCCAGGGACCATGTGTGAGGGCTGTACCTGGGGCTGGAGTGGTTAAAGGCAAAGCCTTGGAGGGTGACATCCTCTCCCTGCCATGCACCAGTATGCCCAGCATGGTCAGCTTGGAGAGGTGATCTCCTCTTTGCCTGGGTATCTCTTTTATGCTCGTCTTTCCACACTTACTCACCCCTTCTGAATGCCACAGGAGGCTTCTTTATCCCCAAGGGTGTTGACATTTAAAGGTATTTGGAGAAATCCATTTGCACTGTAAAAATGACTAATGGTTAAGCCTGGAAGTTAATTCCATCCCCTCCATGTCTCATCCCTGCCAGTCCAGGAGCCAGCCAGAAAACAAGCAAGAGCGCTTCCCTCCTCCCCTTAGCTGTTTGTTGTCAGCCCCATGTGTTTACCTCTCACATCTCATCTCGAAATATTTTCCCCCCTTGAGAGTTTCGGAAGCTTTCGGAGGGATGGGGCATTGCAGCCCTGCTTGAGCCGGGTGGGGACAGTCCCCTCTCTCCCACCCGCTGTCCTCCCACAGCACAGAGGAAGGGTTAACAGCAGGAACACTGGCCAAAGCAGGAAAAGAAACTAAGCAAGGACTTTCTGTGTGCCAGGACATCCATTCAAAGCAGCTCGCTGGGCTGTCTGGAGCCCGGCTCTGCTAAAGGCATACGTTTCCCCCTATATGGATTTTCCACCTAATCTCCACATTTTACACGGACGTGCTGGGGGGGAAGGGCCCAGGCTGAAGCATTCATTCGTTTCCCCAGCCCAGCTCCGTTTCAACACCTTCCCCCAACTGTGTGCTGGGCTGGGTCTGCCCTTGCATCTGCTCTCCCCTTCCCTCCCCTCTCACCCCTCGGCTGTGTCCCGTGGCAGTGCAGGGAACACACCTTTGATAAACACCACATTGCTGTGCGCACGTAGGGCTGCATCGCAGAAAGAAAGGGGAAAAAAATAGAATTAAAAAAAAGAGTCCCTTTCTTTCACAAAACCATGGAAACCTCCTCAGCGTGTGCGAGCAGATGGCTTTGCGATCAGCGCCGAGGCAGCCCGTGTGCGGAGCAGAGCCCCTGAGCCCGCCGGGCGCTGCTCCGCAAAGGGGCGAAAGAAAATCAAAATGCTGAGACAAGGATGTGGCTGCAATGCAAAGCAAAACCAGGTCCACAAAAGCCTCGGTTCAGATAAATTCAAGCACAAGATGGGATGTGAACCTGAGAGCCCAGAGCAGCTCTTTTCCCCCTTGGACTTCCCAGGCTGCAGCTGAGCAGTTATTTTGTCCCGCTAATCTTTGTTTATTTTTTGACACTAGAGAGGGTCAAACTGAGACAGAGCAAGCCCAAAGTGAACTTCTCTCGCTGCACTTTTGCCTGAGCTGCTCCAGCAACCCCATCCTGGGAGGTCACAGACATCGGGGCAGGACCTGATCCTCCGCAGGGTGTAAATCTGCTCCTGGCCCCTTCCCTCTCCTTCCCCTCGTCGCTGCAGCTCAGGAGGAGAACATTCGTGTCCTGTGGGGTGTCAGACGATTGGTACAGCCTCTCCAACTCTTTCCTTCTGTTGTCAGGTACCGGTTACGCTTGCTCCTCAGGAGTGCTGTCCCCTGGTCACTCATTTCTGTGCTCTCTGGAAAGCACCTAAGCCTCTCGTTTTCAGTCCAAGTGCATCCCCCTTGAACCTCCCTCCTGGATCTGCGCACTTAATAAGTTTTAGCATTTTATTAGCAGATGTTAAGAGCAGCAACACAGACCCACATACTTTGAATTCAAATCCTCCTTGGCTTAGCATGCTCCCCTCATCCCCCTGTCCACTGCCAGCCAGGGTCCAGACAACTCCTGCATCCCAAACCTGGAGCTCTTCCTACCCAAAGGGTGGGCAGCCAATGTTTCCAGCTAACTGCTGTGCTGGAGAAGGGGGACGTGGAACCTGCACACCCAGACCTGCACTGGGGGTAGGAGAAACCACCATGCCCAAAAATGCCTTTGAAAACCTTCTCTCCAGCCTGCAGCAGGGAGGCAGATGTCTACCAGGCGAGATGAACCAAGGCAACAGCTCGGCTGGTAACATCAATGGCAAGCATAGAAACTGGTCCAGAGGGGTGTGTGGGCTGGTTCTATCGGTGTTTACCGAGCTGTTCCCGCAGGCCCAGTGGGACGGCGTCGTTCTCTTTCCTCAGATGCCCCCATTTTGCCTCTCCACTTCCAGGTGCCTGAGGAAACCCCTGTCTGGTTCCTTCCTCCCAGCAGCCATCCTGCCTGGGTTTTTCTCGCAGCTCAGAAACCACAAAATGGGCCCTCGGGGAGTCAAGACACGGTCAGTCCCTTAATTCATCTTCCAGTCCTCAATCCCTGGTTCCTGCGATTCCCCAAACAAGTAATATTTCTCATCTACGTGATGGTGACGTGATGCCTACAGACACTCCCAGGGAGTCCTATGGGACACCATGGTGCCTCCAGGAACAGCTCCTCACACCAGCCTTGCCCATGAGCCCCTTCCTTCTCCCATGCTCAGTGACCCTTCTCACCGACCTTCCCAAACGAGATGTGGGACCTGAGACAGCTGCCCAGGGTGACTAACGCTGTACAGGAAAGAAGGACAAGGAAAAGCAACGCTCAGGGAACACACATGAGCCAGGAAAGATCCCGTTCCATGGGGGCAGTTGCCCCTCTCACGCGGCACAGGGCTGGCTGCTCCCTCCTGCTCTGCACAGGACCCAGCAGACGCCTCAAGTCCAAGCTGCACATCTGGAAGTCGGATCCATTAAAACAAACCCTATTACATAACAACGGACATCTGGAGCCCGTTACCACTACATTTTTAGTAAAAATAGTTTTTTGATATGATCTCTCCTAAGAATGTGGCAGAGGGGCTCGGAGCCAAAGTCCTCCAAGAATGGCTGTAACTGCTTCTCATAAAACATCCCCCACCTCCTGCTCGGGGCAGGGTTGTTTCCTCTCGGTGCACACTCCCTGCCTCCATGCTGATGCTCAGGGGCACGGGGAGGAAGGTTTCAGGCTGAAGGCAAGTGCAGTGCTAGGGGCAAAGCTGAAGGATTCACCACGTCCCAAGCTCTGAGGTCTGTGCAGGCTTCATGCAGCCTCTGAGGTCAAGAGAACTGGGCAGCCTGCACCCCAAATCTCATTTCATTAATGTGGGGGACTATTAGCTCATGGGAGCGGAGAGCAGCATGTCTGTACAGTGTCTCTGCCTGTGAGGAGGAGCCCAGTAAAAGCTGGAGACCACAGAGGGTTGCTTTTGTCACTGAGGTGTAGCATGATGAAGCAAGCTGTGGGCTTTGCTAACCTCTCCAAACTGGAGAGGACTTTTCTTGTAGGAAGGGGAGGAGGAGAGGGCTTCCTGCGTGAGACTACAGAAAGCAAATGCAGTTTGCTTTGGAAGCACTTCAGTATTACAGGGATCATAGAATCACAGAATGGTTTGGGTTGGGAGGGACCTTAGATATCACCTAGTTCCAACCCTCTGCCATGGGCAGGGACACCTCCCACTAGCCCAGGTTGCCCAAAGCTGCATCCAGCCTGGCCTTGAACCCCTCCAGGGATGGGGCATCCACAGCTTCTCTGGGCAACCTGGGTCACTGCCTCGCCACCCTCACAGGAGAATATTGCTTCCTAATATCTCAACTAAATCTCCCCTCTTCCAGCTTCAAACCGTTACCCCTCGTCCTGTCACTACACGCCCTGGTAGAAAGTGGTTGGATGGGTGGATGGACGGAGGGACGGAAGGAAGGAAAGCCATGGCAGTCTGTTTTGATGACTTTCTCTGGAGTCTCTGCTGTGCCAGCCCCTGCAAGCATAGGTGCTGCTGCCCATGGTCCTGGCCGAGCAGTCTGTCTCCAGGCCATGTCTGTCCCTCCCTCAGCTCCCATTAGCTCCTTATTGCAAACCAGACTTGCCGTCCTCATGGACACGGTGCAATCTGTCCACAGACCACCCCCAGGTCTCATCTCTGCTGCTGGTGCTCATCAGCTGCCAGCTCCCCTGCCCTTCCCCAAGTCCCAACAATTATGGGATTGAGGCTTTCCTGCCAGCTGTGGTTTTCCACCCCTTCACAGATGGCATCTGCAGACACATCTCCTCCCTCTCCATCCGGTGGCTGTGCCAGGATGGTCTCTATCCATGGACACTCTGGACTTTGGCTTTCTCTAGACTCCCCAAAGGGACATCTCACCTTGTTTCTCCTGAAGGCTCCACCCTGGCCATGAGCTCACCAGTGCCGAGCAGACCAGGTCGTGGCAAGCCCAGTAAGTGCTCATCTGGGAGAAGCAGAGGAAATCTTGAGCTGGCGGTGACTCAGTTGGTAGCTGCCGCACTCCTGGAGCCGGCTCAGCAGCAACGCTCTGGAAAGGACCTGTAAGGACGTTTGGGCACATGCATTTGGTGCTAAATATTGAAGTATGGTTGCTAAGGAGACCTTGGTGCTGCCGGCCAGGGCGAGGGGCTAACTCGGGTGCCGCGGCCAAAATCTGGTCTGAGCATCTACCAGTTGTTCCTTCCATAGGTTTTTAATGGTGCAATTTTCTCCAGCGTCATGGCTGCGATCCTGGCTCCCCTGAAGCTCCTCAGCCGGTCCAGGCCATATGCTGACCGCCTGCAGATCCCAGCCCAGAGCTGGCCCTGCAGCCGAGGAGGATTTGCCTGATGCTAGCAGACCCCCGGCAGCAGCAGCAGCAGCAAGGGTGGGGTTTGGCTACCCAGACACAAATACTCAGGCTCATCCACAGGTCAGAGTTGGACCAGCGCACGAATAATGGAAACTCCCTTCCTTGCTGTTGATCTATCTGCAAGAAAGTGAGAGAGTTTTTTAAATGATGGGTGGAGCTGGATCGGGATGGATCCCAGCTGCTGGAGTCAGGACACCCACATATGACAGGGTATTTCATTGCTGCTCCGAGATGCCAGTCCTGAGGACCCCCAGCCAAGGTGTGGGGGGTGCCATGTCCTGCTTTCTCCAGAGCACAGCTGACCAAGTCCCGATATAAGGAGAAATGAAACATCTGACCCCCCAGCTGAATGCTCCTGACCCTCCTGAGCCCCCTCCCCAGGGCCTGGCAAGGTTGCACCCCTTGCAGATGCACCCCCTGCCCCATCCCCCTTGGAGGGCACCTACAGAAGGACAGAGTGCCTGGGGCAGGGGCATGCAGCACTGCCCGTCCTCCTGCCCTGGCACACGGGGGTGCACACCAGTGCAGAGACCATCAGCTGCTTTCCATCCTCTGAGACATGAGAAGAGAGCAGCACCATTGGGAAAACTCCTGGGGGGAACCCACTGCATCCTGAGACCCCGTCACAGCCAGGTCCAGCTCCTCACAGCCAGCGAGGCCATGTCACTGGTCCCACCAGCAGACAATCTCCATCCCCAGCCTGGCCACAGCTCCCTGGCTAGCATCTCCAGCCTGGCAGGTCCTCACCCACTGGGAGAAAAGCCTTGGGGCATCCATACCAGCCCCAACCACCTGGAGAAAAGCCTCCTCCTTAACCCCACAGAGAAAGCAGCCGAGCTGGGCCCTTACATCTCCCCCAGCCCCATGGTGAGCGAGGCGGCCAGGCACGGGAGCAGGGCTTTAAACAACACCTGGATATGTCTGAAACACAAATCCGTGAGAGGCCATGTGATAAAAGCTCTTCTGGCAAGTCATAAAAGAGTAGAGTGACTGATTATTGCAAACACTTTCTTAAAAGCTTTTGGCAGGAGAGGACAGGGCTGCCCTCGGGACAGCCCGGCTGCATGGCGCTGGGTCCCGGCTGCTCCCGTCCTGTCGGCTGGGCTCATTCCTGGCTTGTGGTTCCCCGAAGGGGGAGAGCGAGGAGAAAGCAAGCAGAGCCCCTCTTTGGACTGGAAGGGTAAATTTCTGCGTGGATTTTAGTGATTGTGTTGCCACATCGCAGTGGAAGCTCTGCTTGCTGTAGTCGGCATTAACACCTTCAGTGCCTCAGAGCAAGGCTGCACCATTCCCTTTCACTTTGGGCTAGAAAAGACATGAATTTAAACACAGCCTCACGTTTTTTCTACCATATGTACCAGCCAGACTTCAGTTTTCCAGAGGTTATAACCTGAGTAGCTTTTCATCTCATCGCCAGCAGCAGCATCTTTGGCTGAAGTGTATCTCCCTGCCAGAGCAGCAGGCTGCTAGAGCTCTCCTGCAGAAAAATGTGGGTTTTTTCCTTAACCCTGTCCCTGCAAATGGTGGAGCTCTTTGGCTAATGTGCAGCCAGCCTAGAGAAGTTCAGGCCAAGTGGTTAGAGTCTGACAAAGTTAAAGGCAAATGAAATCAGAGCCTTGTAGCTGGAAGTGGCAGGCTACTTTCATTACAGGTGGGATTACTAGTTCCACCTACAATAAAAACTGATGGAAATTTGTAAGAATGCCCTTTTTTTTTTTCTTTCTTTCTTTCTTTTGCAGACTCTCTCCCACTCTGCAGTCTCTGGCTAAAATCAACACAGTCCTAATACCATTCTTATTCCCCACATGCTATTAAGTCCCTCCTGTACACCATAAGCATCCCAACTGGGCAACAGACAGCCAGCTTCTGGCAAGCTGAGGGCAGGAGGAAGAAGGGACAGTAGGACATGAGACAAGGACACCAGGATGCTGCTCCAGGCTGACATGAAGCTGGTGCCTGCCTTTGGTTCCACCTTTGCCGACATCATCCTGGGAGATGCTGTCCAGCTGCTTCAAGCCTTTAAAAGAAAAGGTCTTTATTTTCCATCTTTTGTTTTGTTTTTTTTTTTTAATGTGCAGATTCAAATGCTGGACATTAATGGGAAAGTCCTGCATGGAAGGAGCAGCAAATGGAGGCTGCTGAGAGACGGGCTCTCGAACCGAGTGCAGTTACTCTGTTCCAGCCTCTCAGACGGCCCCTCTCCATCACACACTTTGCTGGAGCTGCCTTCTCTCTCTGGCGCTCTTTCTATCCCTCCCTGTGCATTTGGAAGGCGGTGTGTTGCCTCTGATTTTCTACCAGTTTTATCAAAGACTGTGAATAAATAGAGCAATCTGGACAAAAAACAGAGGCTCAGATTAGCTTCAGTTCGCATTTGCCTTGCTATTTTCCACCAGAGCTCTCCACACCCACAGCCTGTGGATGTCTTTTCTCTAGCGGAAGAAGGAGCAAAGCTGCTGGATCTGGTGCTTTTCAGTGCTTCTGGCAGACAGTTCCCCCCGTCACCCATGTCTCTGGGGAGAAGCTCCTGGGACCAGGGCAAGTGGAAAAGAGATAATTCTGCAGGTGCCAGGCACTCCTGTGGGCAACAGGGTCAGGGCAGGGGCTGATCCCCAAATGTGCTGCAAAAGGAATCAGGGATCATTCATTGCCCATCACCCCGGGGATTGTCCCCAGCCTGGATTTTCCACCCTGGAGAGATGCAGGAGGTGCCTTGGACAGGGCTGCTTGACCCATGGCAGGTGGCCAGATGCCCCCCCAAAACAGCACACACCCCACACCTCTCCCAAAACCACCCAGTACCCCTGTGCCATGTCGTGGGGATGTGCTGCTTGGCCCCGTTGCAAGAAAGGGATTGCCGTGGTGCCACAGCCCTGTCCAGAAACACAGCATTTGGCCTCAAAGCACTGGAGCGTGAGGGATCTACCAAGAAGAGCAAAAAGTTAAGACACTGATTTGCAGATACCATTATGAACCAAAGCCCAGAGCTCTGCTCATTGTAATATCTGACATAATTGAGGTTATTATTTATACATTATCTGTATGAACATTTGACACTGGGAAAATACTTGCAGTTTCTGAAAGACTGGCAAATTCTAGCACGAGTGTTTATTCATGCCAGAATCTAATCCAGAAACTCATTTTTCTTTCTCGTTGGATATTGTATCTGGTGAGAGCATGGGCTGTGGTGAGCAGAGCCACATCTTTGTGGGACTGAGCTGCTCTCAGACAGCCTGCATGGGTGATGGAAATGGGAACACATTCAGAAACTCATTTGGGAATGAATTCCTAACGAGCTCACAACCAGCTGCAGACATAATCCCCAGACACCTCCTGGTCCTGACCCTGCCTCTCCTAGCTGATGCCTATCAGCAGCTTTGGTCCACGCGGGAGATGCTCCCTGACGTGCCCTGGGCAGCCACACCAAGACAAAAGTCACAGTACATCTGGGGACTCCTACTGAGGTCATTTTCCTGAAGCCCCCCTGTTTCACTGGGGCATGCTGGATGGTTTTTGCACCCTGGGGCTGCACCACCTGGACCAGCCGTCACGTTCAGGGCTGGGCTGGGGGGCAAGTCACAGCTGCACCCTGGGAACCTGGAGACTCCTGAGAAATATGGGTTTCTCAGGGTCTTCTCTGCAGGGTTTTGTCAAACTGCTTTTGCAGGGCAGATCTGAGACCCACCCTTTGTGAGCCGCATTGTAGGCACCATGGGAGAGCCTGTTTGCACCAAGCATCTCTGCCTCCTTCTTCCCCAGTCCCAGCAGTGCAGGCGTGTTCCCCTCCTGGGTTATATTCTGCTGCCTGCACACCTCTGCCCATCGCCTTTGCCATTGTAAAGGGAAAAATTCAAAGAGGAGGGAAGAAGAAACAGAGAAAACATGGAAACCAGAAGGACCGTTGAGCTGAGGCTGGGGCTGGGAAGGAGGCTCCATCCACCAGCACCCATGCAGGAGCCATTTCCAGCCACAGACCAGGCACTGGACCCTGGGTTACATCTCA